>CM057809.1:57254317-57504317 GCA_030067965.1 Latrodectus elegans | reverse complement strand
GATATTATTAATTTTTTTTACTCCTTAAGATTGAATTGATGTATTTTCTATGAATAACAAAGTAAAAATAAAATATATCAAACGTCTTGCATCAGCTCTGTAATATTCAAATTTAAATGTTTGATCAAAATGTCATTCGAGATTCAAAGGTTTGAAAAGATAAGCAAGCGTAAACAGATTTCTCTTTCAAGTTTCTTGTTTCCATAGTTACATCACGGAATTGTATTCACGTTGTATTCAATATGTATTCAATGCACAGGAAATATCAAAGAGTTATTTTAAATTCAAAATGCATCATTCATTCACGTGCATTTGTATATCTCCTATTTACTGCTACATGTTGGATATGACAATAGATGGCAAGTGTTTTCATTTGGTTATGTATCAAAGTTACGTTAATGATGCTTCATTGATTCGTAGTGATGACAAAAACTTGCATATTAAAAAAAAGAAGCAAAATAATACTTGAAAAAAAATAATGTGATTTTTATTGCGTCTAAATAAAAAAACGCAATAAAAATCACATTCCTTATTAAGAAATAACTTTTTCTACTTAAGAAATGCATTATTTATTTTAATTACTTAATTATTGCCGTAACCTTAAAAATGAATAATTTACATAAATGAATATATTTTCTTTAGTTACGCATTTTTAAAAACTTAATGAATTTTTTCATATGGTTTTATTACCTTATTCTATTATTCATTTGGCTTTATAACATTTTAATATATTTTCACATTTGAAAATCATGTTTCAGATTAAATATTCTTTGAAATTACAACTTTTGATTTAACAGATTTTTTTCTAGTACAAAATAATTAGGATAAAAGAGCGTAGAATATTTTATAAAAGTAAATACCGCACTAAAAATAATGAATTTTAGTTTTTCTTTTAGAATATTGATTTCTCTTTCTCATTGAAAAACAATAACAATGAATGAGTTTCAATTAAAAGAATTTAAATTTATCTTCATGACAAATAATTTTGATAATCAAGATTTTTCTTAGTTTTTAAATTATTTATCTATCAACAAACCCTAGGAAAATGCTTCTAAAACATTTTATCTTTGTTATAATCATTTTGGTTACATTGAATAATTTCATAGATAAAATTATATGGAACATGAACAAATTTAACTATCAAGTTATATATTGGAATTTTTAAATTCTATAAGTGTTTCATGCTTAATGTTAATAAGAAGTTATTTTACACAGTTCAATATTATGATATATTAATTTAATTGTGCGTTCTGTTTGTAAATGTGCGATGAATGATTGTGTATATTTATTTCTTTTGATACATTATATGTGATAAAAAGATTCACAATTTTTAAATGATTTTTAATTGAGTGAATTGGTGTGATTGTTTGCCCTTAAAAGCTTACATTTTGCACACGAGGCTTAATTAAACCGAGATCTACTTCTTTAATTATATTCCAGACTATTATAAACAACCATTCCGAAATGGAGAATTAAATCTCCCAAAGGTTGGAATTGAACTCTAAATTATAAGCATTCAATTGCCTCTTCTTTGTTTGAAAATCTTTAAAAACACAAACAATAACTAAGAAAAATACACAATTATTATTTATTTATATTTATGTAGTATAATGTTTTAGTCTTTAATAAAAACATTTCAAATTCTAACTATGCTGCATAATCAGAAGCAGAATATATTAGGAAATTGCACTAATAAAATAAAGGCGATAATGACTTCATTAATATTTCTCTAAAAGGTGATCAAAATAAATTTGTCATGAGAAGCATAAAATAATTTCTATATCAAATTTTATTAATTTTTGTTATATTTAATTTTTTGTATTCTGATTATTAACAAATTCTCTTAAATATGACAATTTCTTTTGAAGCTTATGATTTTTTTTATGCTAGCTAAAATTATAATTATTTATCAAAAAATTTAAAATTCTCATCACAATTTATATTTAAAATTGCTTATAAGGATAGTAAATAGTATTATAGTAGATTTATAGTAGCTTTGAAGGAGATATAAATTTCTATTAGTCAATCAATTTTAAATAATTAATCATAGACATTGCTGAAACAAAAAAAAGTATACATTTAATTTTTAACATAGATCTTTACTTTCTAGGAAATTTTCTTGTATTATTCATTGAGAAATCAAAAATGTTTACTTTTGTATTACTTTTATCAGTTTGGTAATTAATTAGCACAGACAGTGCTTCTTCAATTTTTTTTAACAACAGTGTGTTAATTGTGAATTTATTTAAATTAAAAAAAAAACTGTGCTAAAACTTTGATGATTTTCTTACATGATGCTTGATTCTTATGAATTATGCTTGTTAACACATAGCAAAGATATTTTTGAAATTTTTAATTTATTCTGTATTTCTTTACAATTATATTTTATTTCCAGTTTTCTCTATCTTTCCTAACTTCTGCATAATAAATAACGCTTTGAAGAATTTTAGAAAACATAATTTTATAAAGTTAGAATTTAAGTTAAAAGGTTTTCTATAGAATTCTCTTAAAGTTTATTGAAATAACTGGATTTAATTTTGTTAATGTGTATCGAAATTAATATTGAAATGAGAAATCTGCTTTCAAGGATAATGAAAGTAATATAGTTTTATCATATTTTTCCACTTTTATTTCACAGTTTAAAAAAGTCATGATGCTTTTAGCTTATTTCAAGGAAGATAGTTTTTTTATATCTACATTTTACAGAAACTCAACAGAAAATTTGAATTTTGTATTTTAAAGTATTTTACTTTACAATGATATAGTTTAATTATAAATTTGTTTTTTTAGTTAAGAAAAGTTATTATAGAATATAATAATTGAGTATAAATATCTCATATCGATGAAATTTTATTCATACTAACAGTACAAAATATATTTATTTTGTTCACTTAACTTAGAAATGTGTTCATTTCATAATCGAGACCATATTTACATGTGTATAGATTATAACTTATCTTAATCAAATATTTACTTTTAAAGTTATTGAAAAACATAACATTGAGATTTTATTTTTATTCATGAAAACTGAATATTTTATATAAAAAAAGATTATACACTTAAAAGAAGTTTAAAAAAAGTTACAGACTACTGCTGCAATAAGTTATATTATACTCATAATATTAATACCTACTGAATTACATAGGAGTAAATTAGACGCGAGGTTCATTGCATAAAAATATAATGAAAGTTTTGATGCCATGAGTTATATTTTATAATGATTTTTTATTAGAGAGCTATTTAACTGAGTAAGTAATTAATTTTTGCCAATATACATTATAAATTTTGAAAAAACAAAAACATCCACAAAAAAATCTAGGAAAATATATACCATGAATGTGTTTTCAATTTAACTAAAAACGGTTTTGTAAAAAAAAAGTGAAAATTACAGGTATAAAAAAATTTTATCAAATTATTTTATTACACATCGTTATAAAAGTATATAATCCTATAGATCCTATAAAGTTTAGATATAAAGATATATAATGCTTTTCTATAATAAAATAACTTTAATTCGTAAGTAGCTTTACATATATATCTAAACTGTATTAAGTTACCTTATATGTATGATGAGCAAATACACTATTTAGGTTGGTTAGCAATGAAACGATGTTACGAAAAAATATGTTTACTTTTTAAATTGAATAATTTTTTTGTTTGAATGTTTTTATTATATTATAATATTAGGAATCAATATTTCCATTCTTCCTTTATTTATTCAATTATATATAAATTCATTTACATTACAAGTCTTTACATATGCTATATTTATTCGTAAATGGAAGGCCTTAGTAATTTTTTAATTTTGTGTGCTATGAAACGCTCATAAAATAAAGAAAATTTAACTATTCATTTAACCAATATTTTTATCTAAAATATAAATCATTCATTATATTTAGTTAATCTTTTTTTATAAAAAATAGCATGTTTGTAAAATCTCCAGAAACAGGGTGCTAAACTTTATTTTAGCTCGCTTTATTCTCATGCAACGAAATAAACATTTCTTTTAATATATTTGACACAAATTTAAATCTTATCGCATTTTATTTTTTTCTTATGCTTTTTATTTTGATTAATTCTTTAGCTCTAATTTGGTTTAGTAAAAGATATTTTTGCTTTACGAAAAAATTGTCGTTTCTCGCTTTCATCTTAAATTCCATCTCTGTTTTTTGCAACAGGCTTTCTTTGTTCTTCTTAAATTCCTTTTTACTAACTACTTTATTTTTTGTTTGTAAAATTTTCATACTTAATGAAGTGAAGTGCTTTGTGCATTCAAGTTTATTTGCGTGTAAAATATATATTTCATCTTTTTATTTTATATATCTAAGATTGTCCTTTTAAGTTTTGAGAGAAAAAGGAGATTAATATTTGTTGTGATAGTGTTTTCGCTATAACAAAAAAGGCATTAATGATTGAGTTTGAATTTACTATTTTTATACATTTCAATTACGTACACAAAAAGGAATTGCTAATTCAAACATACCCTTTCTAATTATTTCATTTTATTGAACAGCAGTTTGTTTTAAAAATATCCAAGTAAATGTTTATTTAAATGTAATTTGAAATGAATAAAATTAACTAACTCAAACATTCATTAAATGTATATTTTCAATTTTTAATAAAGATTTCCAGATTTTTGGTAGTTTAGAAAACATTTCCATTATTTATTACTTTTCTAATAATTAATTATATACTATCTGTTCTCCTACTATACCTTCATACTCTTAAAAATAATAGTTTTTATTAGTATTATTAAATCAATAACATGAAATAAGCTAAAATAAATTCTAATTTCAAAATATTGAATTTCTATTCATCAAATGTGAATAAGGTTTCATAATTAATAAGCTATTACAAATCATTAAATGTTAATTTTAGTAATTATAAAAATTATAAATTACACAGAATTGCTTAATAAATTGATAAATATTAATTTGAAATATTACACATTTAAATGTAAAGCTCAAAAATATGCTATTACGATAATTATTAAATTACTAAAATTTCTTTCAAATGATAATTAAATGGTAATTTATTCTTCTTATTACTAGTTTTTAATATACTTTATCCACATTTTGCTTTAGAAAGTCATTTGATTATAATAATTGATTGATTATATTTTTATATGTTATTTTGAATGCTTAGAAACACCTTAAAGAATTTGATATTATGAGGCATTGCTATATTTACAGGTAAAATAAAAGTATGCTTGGATACTTATAAGAAAAGTTTAGAAATAATGTTTTCTCAAAATCAAAGAATGATAAAATATCTCAGTATTTAAATTTTCATTAGTTTTTATTTAAAAATGTATTGATATAAATATATATCTAGTATAAAACCTAAGATTTTTTATACTTTTGATAGAAATTTTAAAAATTATACATTTTAATCGAGCTATTAGTATCAATTACCTTACAGATGAATTCAAAAATAAATTTTTCTTGCAATATAAGTAATCTTTAATCAAATTTTATCAAAGTAATTGTGTATTCATATCTTAGAAACGATAGCGAATTTTAAGTATCATAGTTTGTTACTGATTGAACTCTCCAACTGTTAGAAATTTCTCTTTTCAACAATATTTTTTTACGCTAGTAATTTATTGATGAATTTGTAAAACTACACAATATAATTGATAAAGCTCTTTCCCAAGTAATATTGGTAACTTTATATAAAATTGTTTGACAGGAGTTTATCTTACACTACTAATAATTTAATTTTTCAGAAATTGCTTAAATTTGTTTTCATGCTCTTTCTTATAAACAGTAGCAACAATTCAGGGATAAAGAAATTTAACAAAGAAACTGAGAGAAATATTTTCGTTACAAAAATCGCGCAATATGCAAAATTCCAATTAAATATTATTTATAAAATAGATGGTGTATATATGCTTATAACTTAACTTATTAAGAGGTATAGATATTACTTATTAATTAACAATGATATATCAAATACAAAACTTTAAAATCAATAAGTTTTGACTTTTGCTTTACAGTGAAATTGCTCGCCTTTATGTACTTTTTCAAAACGTAATTTTCTTTAGATTCAAATAGCTTAATATGAAATTTGAGGTATATAAATGACGATGCAAAACTATATATTCTATATTTTTTCTTTAAATCGAGTCAAAAGAAGGGAATTAAAAGCAAGCTAAAAATATTTCTAAGTAAATTATCAAGTATCTTAAATACTGGTTATTATCATCAGAGTTTTTTTTTTTTTTTTTTTGATTTTACTCTTATAAATGAAGTTTCATTATAAATGTATTGAGAACGTAGATCTTAATGCACTTTAATCGGATCCTTTATTTCGCCTTGGTATTGTTAAACAATGCACAACTATTTCATCTTACTTTCAGTGTTTATTACATTATTCTAAACTTTTATTATTTTCATTGGACACACTAAAATCTTAGCCATTTTATAGAAATATCACACTTTTTTTCTCTTAATTAATCTCAAAATAAACTGCTATTATTTATTTTTAATCTTTTATAAAAAAATGTTAAAATCAAGATGAAGGTAATGGGAAAATTTACCTGTCTGAAATAAATTTACTTATTATTAACAAAATACGAGTTTGCATTAGGTTGATAGTTAAAAACGATATAAATGAGTTATCTCTTTATTAAATAATCTAAGTGTATGTGAAAAAAGTAAAATAACTTATACAAATATACCTTCTCTTTTTCTCATAATTTGTAAGAAATTTTACTAAAAAGCTCAGTTTGCTATAATTAACATTTTAATTACAACAATTTTGGAAGAGTAAATTGCATTTTTAACTTGAAATGGCTTTTACGCTTATACGTTTAAAATTTTTACTCCTTTTAATGTATTCATTACACATTTAAATATTGTTATCTATTTTTTTTAATACGCTAGAAACAGAAATTCTTTGTTTCTTATTCCTCACTTTCTTTACAGGCTTGCTTAAATTGCAGCACATATTTAGACTGACAACGGATAATTACAAACTTGAAGTTAAAGTCGTGAAGCGCATAGCTAATGCCTCAGATGCGAATGCTTTCTTGCACTCATTAGAGACTAAAGAGCGAGAAAGTTTAAAATATGTAGTCCTTGACTGCAATGCTAACACGGCAAGAAAGATCATAGTAAATCACGTGCGAGATATCTACATGGGTCGACGGAACTATCATTTTCTTCTTACGAGTTTGGTAAGTATACTAAAAAGATTCTCGAATATCATTAAAAAGAGTCCCCACCTAACATTTACTTAATAACTGTTTCTCTTGGATGGTAATAAAAATTTGGGAAATTACTTCATTTTCTAGAATTGTTGAGAGCATTAAAGACACAAGAAAATAATAATTTTAAATTTTTTAGTTTCGATTACAGAAAAGGAAAATTTCCATTTAAGTTTTAATTCGACACCCAAGTATTATTTTCTAAAAGGAAATGAATTTTTATTCCTCTTAAAAATGCCAGTTAAGGATTCAGTTTTACATCCGAATTTTTTCTTGTTTTCAAACAGAATTTCAGAAAAACTAAACATTTTAATATTTACGTCTTATAATGTTTTACACACATAAAGGAATATAATTTACTGACAAATGTTATTGCTTATTTATTAAATACTTAATAATTATTGAATATTTTCTTATGCTAAGGGAATAAAAGTTATATTTCTTATAGTTTTGAAAAAGTTCTTTAAAATTTGTGACTAAATTAAAAGTTTAATATTAGTACAATTTTGATTCTATCCCACTATTACAATCGTTTTTATGTAACTGAAAAAAATTAGTTGTATTAAGTAGAAGTACATTAAAAACGTTTTACCTGCTGTAGTGTAAAATATAGCTTAATGTCTAAAACTTCATATGTTTGAATTAAATTCAATTTATTATTAGTGGTTCTAATAATTTCTAAGCATATTTACTATTTAATAATTTTCTCTCTCTAAGACTTATTTTCTATATAATAATTTCAGTGTCAAGTTCTCCTAGAATATATATCCAAAAGTAGAAAGACTATGTTAACAAATAGGACTAGTTAAAATGCAAGAAGACTTATTAATACATTTTAAGTAGAATTTTAAATACTCGAGGGAAAAATGATGTTTTAAAAGCAGTTAAAAATTTTCAAACAGTTGATTGTAGAATGAAAATAAAATTTAATAAAATATTAACTCTTTTAGGTATTAAAGTTAATATTAAATAAATTTAAAATAGACAAGAGACGCAAAAAGAATACTTTACATTAAATAATAAATTCATTGTTTCGTTTGAGAATATAAAATTGAGAAATTAACGAACTAAACACCAAAATGGTTATCTAAAAAATTTTAGACCCTAAGCAAATGGTTAATACATGCTGTAAATATACTGTTAATAATTACAGAAAATAATTTGTAAAGTTAATTTTGTTTATCAAAATTTTACTTATGTTTTGTAAAATGGTTGAATAAATGGTTTAAAAAAGAATCTCAAAGGCATAATATTTACATGAGTATATAATCAGAAATGAATTAAGGAATACATAATATTATACATAATTACAATACATTAGAAGGATATATTAATTTTTTATATTTTGGTAAAAATGTAGTTTAATGTAGTGAATTTTGAATAATATTTAATATAGCTGTCCAAATGATAAGAATATAGTAAATTTTTAATATTGTTGTATTCAGAATTCATCTTGCATTTATAATTAGGATTTACCACCCATTAGGTTATGGACGAGTATCTAAACAGTCAAGTATTGGAATTTGGTGCAATAAATGTGACAGGATTTCGAATTCTACAACCCAATAGTCCAGATTTCAGACTTTTTGTACCAGCATGGCAAGCTCTTGATCGGAACAGATGGCCTGGAGCTGGCACTCAGTATATATCGGTAAGATCTATAACAATGGTTAATTTTAATTTTCACTACAAAAATAATGGCTTCAGTGATCTAAGCCAAATGCTGTGGAATACATGAGAATATTACAGTCAGAGTAGTTATTAGTTTTCTATATAAATCTTCTTAGTAGTATTTTTACAATTAATATTCGATGTTAGATACTAACATAAAATTGATATTTCTTCTAGCATGTTTTCATCATATCAAATTAAATTTATTCAAAACTTGATAGCGATTAGAAATAATACTTAATATGCTCAGTTTATAAGAGTTATATATAAAAAATATAGAAAGTTTACTTTGATAAGTAGGTTTGAATATGTGAAAGGGTTTCTAATTCGATAAATTGAAATATTTAATTTTGACAAAAATTTACATTATTAATATTATACATAAAAAATTTAAATGTAGAACCCTTTATGCTGCACACATTCGCTTTACCAAAAATACATCGCCAACTTTTTTTTAAATTATTCATATTTAAAATTTTGTTTCCAAAATTACACAACCTTTACTAATTCTCATAAGCAATTACAATCTCAATTTAATAAATTTTGTATTGGTATATTCGGCGAAATATTTCAAATAGCTTCTTTGTGTGTGTTGAATTGTTGAAAAATTTGTGAATTTATAAAATGTATAAATTCATAAGTGCGTAGAACAGTGTCAAAGTTTATTCATGTATACATAAATGTTCCAAGTAAAATATTTTTAATATACTCATTTTTTTTTCCGGGGTAGAAAATTTCCGAGTGGAATTTCAATTTTATATTTCTATTAAATTCAACATACTTTTGATATCGTGTATAAAAATTCTAAAAACTTTCAACATAGGATTTTTTTAATTACCCAAAACAATGATATTAATCTTCTTGAGAAAATGCCAAAACGCTTGTAAGCGTCATTTGTTAAAAACAATAAGATTTTACTGACTGCCAATAAAGTGTAATCACTTTTATAATTCTAAGTTAAAAATTTCTACGTTTATACTGAAAACTTGAAAAAGAAAAATTAAATTAAAATATATTAAAATTAAAATTTTGGAATATGATAAATTTTGTAAATTTCTTTATGGATTTAAGATTTTTTCTTCGTTTTAAAATATAATATTTTTAACATCCTTTACCTTAATTTAAATGCTGTTCGTTCCCATATGGAGAGGTTTGTAAGCAAACTAACATATCAAATTTCAAAAAGACACTGGAATTGTCTTTGAAGTCTCTGAAATTAATACTTATTCTTCAACTATTTATAGTTCGGAAATTTATAGTTTCTCTTTCTCTATCTTTTTCTCTCTTATGATAGAAGAAACATAATTTCAACATTTTTAATGAAAATTTCCACAAACATTTCTTTTTCCCAGTAAAATCTCATGCGGTATTTATAGTTACTATCTATTGTATTTTATTTATTTCTTAATAAAGAAATGTATTGAAAAGTTGCATAAAATGCTAAAGGAATCTAGTAAAAAATTCCGTCATTTTTTACTAACTGAATGTTTTTTTGACATTTTTACTAATTGAATTTTTTTTTCTACTTATAATTAACATGTGTTGAATTTCATCCATCTCTTAAATAGAAATTTTATACTAAATAACTTTACGCGTTATCATCTATGACATTTAATTTATCCCTTTCAAAATATATGTTGTAAACTAAATTACTGTATAAGAAACTCAGAACTAATTTAAAAAATTACAAGGAAGAAAACTGCATTTCCTCCTTTTTTCTCACCTCTTTTACATAAATCTGTATTAAAATTCAATTTCTTTAAAAATCTAAAGTATGTTAGGAATTTTTTCTTTTTATTGAAAATTGTAAAATATAATGATTCTATGAAGCAACTAATATGAGCTAATCTTAAGTACTTAATCACATTTGTAAAATAGTGTGTAATGTAGGTTACATTAAACACTTTTGCAGTATCAAAATTTTAGACTTTTCAGCGTTACTAAATATTGAGCGTAATGTATTACGAACCAGAAAAGATCCTCCCAATTTAAAGTCTTTAAAAATTGAATTCCGATATCGAACAATGTTTAAAAATACATGATGAGATTCACATACATTTATAACCTGCATAGTGCTGCCCTCTGTGTCTCCTATAACGCATAAGAATAAATCTTAAATAATCAAATGGAATCAACTGGTAGGGTAGAGAAAATCGGTGTCTCGCTGCCATTCGAGAGTTTACTTAACCTTTTAGGTTAAAACTCACTTTTCGTGACAATAAATTCTTTAGCATTTTTTTGATACGAATATATAATAATCATGAATTCAGAAATAAGTTATTTCCTTGGCAGTTTTGATTGTGATCAATAACATTTATCAGTAACTATGAATATTCCTAAAAATACTTCATATAGTATCAGAGAAAAGCTTTTCAACAGCAAGGACATTATACCTCTATTTTTGAAGTAATATTAATAAATGAAATATTCGTAAAATATAAGTTTCTTTTATTGCCAAAAATATTTCATTTTAGTAACTCAATAAATTCCCTTCTTCAATTTTCTTCCAACGATTCACTTTCTATCAACTATCTCTTGAAAGTAATTCTATCACAAAGCGTTGTAGTATAATAATGACAAATATTATCAGGATTTTTTTTAAGCAATTTTGCTTATGTAACGCCGAGAAAATTTCGCAGTAGTGAGCAAATGTTATAACTTCGAAATTATGCTTAGATTTAAATTGTCATTAAAATTTATTCATAAAAACTTATTTCTAAATATTTGAAATGTAGCTAAAACGAAAAAACGACAGGAATTTGTTTTAAATACTTGATTATAACAACTAATTCAGCATTTTGCTAATTTAGCATTCTTAAAACTCGTAACATCAACCAAGGAACAGTTAACGTTTATTAGTACATTATTATTTATGTAGTAATATCTTTTTTAATTATGTTTTTCATAACTGGTACCATTAAAAGACTAAATCATAAGTTTGCAATATATTAATACCATTCATAGGATTAAAATAGTAATATATATATATATATATATATATATATATATATATATATACAATAACAAAGAGAAAAACATATAATATTAAGTTGTATACCTGCATTTTCGCACAATTTTTCTATTTATCTGGAAGGTACCTTGCAATTTTATGAGATTCTATTTTACATGAAATTTCTGTATGATGGCTTATACAGTCTCTATAAAATAAGTGATCATTTATTGTACTGCAACAAGAACATTTTCTTAATTAGGAAAATAACTTTTATCAATAAGTCAATAACAGGAAATGTTAAGCTTTCATAAATTAGTGAATACTTTCATATAATATAAATGCTGAAATAATTTTTCTCTATCATGGTTATAAAATATTTGAAAAACTCTTTATGTGTATTTTTCACGAATGGAAAACAATTTTCAAGTTAGCATTTACTTCCTATTTGCAAAATTTTGATATGAGTTTAATATAGAAAAAATTCTAAGTTTAGTATATCATCCTAAATTATAACTATTAATTTATCATAACTGAGCAAGAGATACACTAACTTATGAAAAAATAAGAACAATAAAATCCATTTGTTGAGGATAAGTATTTAAGAATTTAAAGCTACTGGACTCCACAAAAATATGCTTATTTAGGTTGCACTGTAAAGAGAAAAATTAACATTTAATCTTGGCACATTTTATTCCAAAATTATATGGTATAATCATTTTACATCTATTATTGAGCAAAAATAATCTTGAAGAGTATCCCGAAATAAAAGTAACATCATGATGATGATGATCATGATCAGATATTTTTCACAGAAAGCTGTATTATTGATAAAGTAGAATTACCAATCTACAAAAGAGAATGAGATTTTGAATACAAAATTTTAAAAATTAATCAGAAATTAAGTAAATTTTTAGAAATTATGTTTTACAAATTAAACTAAAAGTTGAAAATAACCTAAAATGCCAAAGTTTTTTTTTTAATCAGTAAAAAGAATGAAATTTTTATTAATAGGAAAATAAGCAAAAGACAAATTAAGTACTATTTTTGAGAAAAATAGGAAAATTCCAGTAATGTGGTTTATTGATAAATTTTACTTTAATTCTGTATAAATTAAAAAAAACAAATATATATATATATATATATACAAATATATATATATATATATATATATAAAACAAATATATATAATATATATATATATAAACAAATATATATAATATATATATATATATATTGGTGCTAATATCAATTATTTGAGTTCGATATTTTTGAAAGAGAACTGCGAGTATGAATTAAACTAAAACAATTGATAAATTAGCAAATTTAGCTACTTTTTACTCGATTATATATGCCATATCACTATTTATCAGATTAAAATAATATTTATGTAAATTGTAATATATATATATATATATATATATATATATATATATATATATATAATATTTTAAAAATTAAGTTAAATTCATGAAGGTACCAAGCATATGAAAACGGAAATTATGTGTAAAAAATTGAATGGCAAAAATATTAAGGTGAAGAAATTTAAAAATAAATAAATACATTGTGTTTTGATGGAGAATTTTTTCTTAACTGAAATACAATATACAATACAGTGTAGTAATGATTGCAAATAAGCAGAGATGTATGTTTATAGTTATTAATCAATAATTAAAGGTATATGCGACGTTATCGGTAATTAATGATCAATAAAATGAACTTTAAAAATAAAAAATGTTCAAAAATATATTTTGAAAAATAGCACAAAACTGCATAAAAAATGCATATACTTTATATCACACTTAAAAATGTTAATTTAAAAATTCAAGAAAGCATTTTTTTAAAAAATATTCTGCATTTTAAAATTGGAAAAGTCTGAGTTCAATGACAGAAGTGTTTTTAAATCAATTCTTAAATTTTAAGTTTATTTGATTCTTTGATTTATATTAAGGCCAAAAAATCTTCAGTTTCTTAGCCTGTATTTTTAAAAAATTCCTTCCGTGGCTTTTTTGAGTTGGTAAAAAGTAAGAAATTGTAAATGTTAGCAGATTTATTTCTCTTGCTGTTCTATATGCGTGGGTGCTTTTTAACTCAAAACATTTTATTTATCTTCACTGGTAAATGATACAACTTAGCTTAAATATTTAAATTTTTTTGCCTTTTCCATTTTTTAAAAACATTTCATTTTATAATTTTTCTATATAAATTCAGAATTATTTTATTAAAGATAAATTCTTACCTCCTTTAAAATTACTATACATTTTGATTTTAAATACTTTTTAAAGAAGTTTTTAGATATTGATCATTTTTATTTATCGATAATGTTTTATATTCTTAAAGCAATCTTATATAAAGTAAGTTAATTTCCTCACAATACAATATTTCTGAACACGTAAGATAAATAAAATTAAAAAAGCAAATTAAGAGAATAATTTGGATGCTGAAATATTTGGCTATTATAGATGCATGTGGATAAATTGATAATTTATAAGTCTCTCTCTCATTATAAAATTACAACCCTTAAATTTGTCATGTTTTAATTGAACTGAGATAAATAAATAGAATATAAATTTTCAAACTGAAAATAGATTAAAAATGGGGTAATGAATTGTGATTAAAAATGAGGAAGTCAGTTTATTGCATTTCATTCAGAATTTCAAATTAATGAGTTTGAAATTACAAATTACTCCTTCTTAAAGTTATCTTAATACTTTTAATTAAATATTTCTTAATATATAAAAAGGAAGTCAGCTTCATCATATCATTATTGATCTTTGAAATTAAAATATTTAAATCCAGGAGAATATAAACAAATCTCTTTGAAAAAATCCAATCTAATTATGGAAATTACACTTTACTAAAATTAACTGTAAATTATGAAGAAAAAATATTATTTTAAAAGAGTCTTGGTAAATTTTCCGATAAAGCCATTGCTGAATTGATGTTTATTCTTATTTTCAAAAAAAATTATTATTATGAAATAAAAATCAACAGATTTGATGGTTTTTAAAAATATTTATTAAGATACTATTCAAGAATCGAAGTACTTAAAATATACATTAAACGATGAATATTTTAAATGATTTGATGTTGAATTAAATAAACAAAAAATTGATATCAAATTCATGATTTAATAAATTCATATTTTCAAAAATTTCAATATTTCAAAAGATTTTGAATATTTTAAGTATTCAAAGAATTTTAAATGATATAATAAAAAATTTAAATGATTATATCAACAGATTGTTAACGAAGTAAAAGGAGGACTCTTGATGAGGAGAAAGATGAATGAAAGTCTTGTGTTCAAACGAACATATTTTCATCTTTTGTGAGGAAGACAATATAATGGATTATATATTTTTTAATTGATTGAAATAATTCATTGAATTGCATGTCATCATTAAACCACTTTCTTTTCTTATTTTTCCATGCTGAAAAATAAAAATCTAAACATCAAATTTGAAACTTTTGATTGGTAATCATTACATTAATTTATTTTCTAAACGTATTTTTTCATAATTTTGACGAAATTATTTAATTTTTTACGTACATTAAGTAAATTTACGATATTTCAAGAAAATAAAGCTCCTGAATCTATGAAAGTTGGCAGTCTGGTGTGGCTTCATGTTATCTTTCATTGTCGCATCCTTCTTTGAAGAATTGTGTCCCATATTTAGATTGAAAACATGATGAGTAAGTACTGAGCGTTATCTTACTCTTTTTCGTGACAAAGTCATGTCCTCATTAAGTCAAAGAGAGGTGTTATCATTAACAAGCTATATGCAAGATAGCACATTACCACACCATGGCCATCAAGTAAAATGATTCCTATTGAGTACCCATGGTACACACAGAACGAACATTCTGGGATGTAAGATCGCATATGGTCTATACGATCACCTGACTTCACTCCAGTCAATTTTTTCTGTTGTGGGGTGATTTGAAATCACTTCTGTACCTTTCATCATCTTCAACACTGGCCAAACCTAAACATTCTACCTCATGAGATTTTTGTTATTGATAACGACGAGTTGCCTTCAGCTGTAACGGACGTTATGAGTCTCCTAAGTTGTATCGCACAATGTTCTGGAGGTCACGTTGACCAAATGTTATTGAAAGAATAAAAAAGGGATAATTTTATACTGTCCTGTTCATTGTGTTTCAGATCGTCAATGCCATCTGTCAGTAATTTTTTAGGAAAAAATATTTTGCTGCTTAAAAAAAATCCCATTTTCTTGTGAGTCCTCTCCTGTAAAACTATATATATATATATATATATATATATATATATATATATATATATATATATATATATATATATTCTATATAAGGAATAATCAATACTGTAATTTATTAATTTACTTTATTTTATAAATTTACATATATCATGAAAGTAATATATTTTTCAATCTTGTGTTTAGTTAATAATTTTAGCTCAAAATATTTCACTGCAATTATGCAATTCTGGTAGCAACATGGTTATCCTTCTGACCTTTAATTCAACTGTTTGAAGTTCGAGTCCCACATTGGACATAGATGTTTGTAGTACCTCGGAGTTTAATTTAAACTATGAATCCATCGTCCAACTAGCCAAGTGTCCAAAAAATAATATTGAGGTTAACCAATCCTTTATTCTCGCTATAATTTTCATTAATGTATTATATGTTGTAATTTGTTATTGAAAGCTGAATTATCTATAAAAAATAGGAATATAAAATTAATTATTGCCAGTCAGTTTTTAGTATAAATGAGTGAATTTACTGGATCGAATATTTTGTTATTATTAGCATTTTTAACTAAAAAGAAATATTTTCTTTTAAAAAAGTGTACATTTTTTAACTTTTTTAAAGATATAGAGATTTGAATTTCTTTATTATTAAATTTTGATGAATTATGAGTTTCAATTATTCAGAAATATAATATATGTACATATTTTCCATGAAATATAATGCATGTGTTACAAAAAACCACAAGTTTTAGTTATCACTTGTTAAATTATTGTCTGTTAATTTCAGTCCTTCAAATGTCATGATAGATAAAATCTGTATTCAAGTGTTTAATGTTTGAAATGTTTTATCAAATAAAAAACTATATATGAAAGAGTAAAATCCTTAACTTCTTAAAATTTGAATTTCAAACCTCTAAAATTTGTGCATTCAGGGTTTTTATTCCAACATATGTGGAAAGTCTCGTTGTATACACACTGAAGACTTAAAAAATTAAGATGAAAATGTTTTCTTTTCATTTATAAAGCAAAAGAAAAATGTTTGAATAAAAATAATTAATTATGGTTAAAATGAGTTCTGAGAAGATTACTATTGAAATATATTTGAAATCAAAAAGACCGAAGTGAGAATCATTAAATAAATACTGTGAAATGGAACAAAATGGAAATTTTGTAATTTTTGGTTAAAGTAAGTAATTTTAAAATGGAAAAGGTTAGTATCTAATAAACCTTTCAATATATTATCAAGAGCTATAAAATTTGCACTGGTTGACTACTCGGCGTTAGGTGCTCAATTATATAGGAAGTAAATGATAAATCAACGCCCTGGAAACTCACTGATTTTGTCAGAATGTTTGCACAACTGTTTAACTACAAAAGGCAATTTAATTCAGTGACGTGTTGTTTATGTCCACTTCAACAAGTTACAGAAAGGAATGCGTTACTTGTACATATGATAAAAAATATTTTTATTGAACTTTTCTTTCTTACAGATTATTCAAAATTTGATCCCCAGATTAACACAAAGTTTCTCGATAAATTTTCACATGAAGACAGTCTTGACTTCTATACCATTATTATGATATCAGAGAAATCAATAATTTTTAATGAAAACTTTTGTTGAAGGGCATAAAAGTAATAATAAATTATGAACAGTTTTTGCCAAGTCTGTTTAATCACACAGATTTATGATACTGTTTACTTTTTTCGGTCCTTTAAATTCACAATTTATGCTGAATTGCCTCAGTTTCATAAGCATAATTAAAATCCTGGAAGACATTTTAAAGAAATATTTGATTTTCCTACATATTTTAAAATTATGCTAATTTAAGCAATTTATTCGTTATAAGATAATATAGAGTGGATATTTTCTGTCATAGTTCACTATTTAATTTATTCCAAAGAATTGTGTTTTAAACTATGCAATAATGTCTGTTAGAATAAAAGTGAATTCTAATTAAATACCATTCTATTCACTTTTTTATTTGTATAATAAGTATATTGTATAATATATTTGGTGATATAAATACCTAAGACAAAACTCAGATATAAAATATCAACCTTTGGATATCATTCCCTTACCATGGAGCATACAGCCCAATCAAATTATTGATAGTCATCAGAATATCTGTTTTCCAATGTCAGCATTGAGATAAGTTTATTAATACCTAGAAGGAGGAAACAAGGCTTACAAGGAGTGGCAGAACCAAGGAGTCACTTACAATATGTTTGATTTATATTGTTCATTTTGTCTAGAAAAACTGAGCAAAAAATTCACATCGAAAGAAATTTTTTTATCCATAATCCAGTAGCTTTTTATAACTTGAGAAAACATTTATAAACTGTAAATTAGATGCATCGTATTTTTAAATTTATTAAATGTATCCTGTAAATATCAAAATTTTATATAATTGTATTTAAAAAAGTGTTAAACTAGTGCTTTAAAAATATATTTTAAAATGTCTTTTTCTCTTTCGTGTAACATATTGCATAATCTAGTTTTAATTAAGGGAATTAAAGATTGCATCACATTGTAATATAATAATTATAATTAAGTATAAATGAAATATTATTAAATATATTACGTAATCTTTGAAATTTCATTCCTCATTTTGTGCACAAATAACAATTAATGTTTATTAAGTGCTTAATTAATAAAGATAAAATCTATTTTAAAGTTGATTTATTGCTACATACTTTTAGTTGGAAGTTTTACCTGCTTATACATTTAATGAACAAAAAGCGCCACTTGATTTTTATTTAATTCTGGTTGATTTTTCTCGCTGACTTATTTAATGATAGTTGAGTAATTCCAGTTGACTTACGAAGTTGCAATTTGATAAATCATTTCGTTTCTAAACTTTTATCCGAAAAATTTTTAGTATGTATTAATCATCGCAAAACATTCTTTAATTGGTTCTAATATATCGATCCTGCTTCTTTATGCTGCCAAAAGTTACATTTTTCCTATCATGAATATTACGTGTAACATATTGTTTTGAGAAATACTTGTATGTACATACAAATAATTCTTTTATTGATTTAAAGAGAAATATATTCAATATATTATTCATTTATTTATTTTCTTTTTTACAATTTATTAATAACTCTTGCGAATTATTTTAACAACTTCTTATATGTATTTTTGATTTGAGTATAGATTGCATTTAGATGTCCAGTTAATGTAACACACTGTTAATTGTCTACAAAGAAATTAGTTTAGTCATTGACGAAAACGTTTGTACAAACTAGGTGCTTATTTATTGCTTACCTCTGTCAATCTACTGAAACAAGTGCAAGGTATAATAATTGACATTTATTTGCATGCCAAGAGTTTAAGTTTTAGTTAAATTTCATGTGTTAAATAATTACCCAATTACTAAGCCGTTGGCAAAATTCATTTTGCAATACTATTTGACAGAATGATGTGAGGATAAAGATTGTATTCTCCAATGAATCATCTTTTTATTTCCACCGTAACAATCGCCAAAAAAATTTAACATTGACTTGTGAGGCTAAGTTTAAATGCAAATTCTATTCTACATAACTGTGTGTCATCAGAATACAGGATGATATTCGTTAATTTATTCACTCAGTGTTGATACTCACAGGAGGTCGAAATTTATGATACAAATTGGCTAATTGAAATTTAAGGGAGAAATGGGTAATACTTTATAGTAGATATTAAGCAGTACCGTTACAGTTACAAGCAAAATAACAGTTGATCATTAGCAGTTAAATCAGTTAAAAATTAGTGTATACAGTTGTACTTTGAACAATCTGTGCATCTTGTTCTTTCAGCTATCGAATATTTTTCACCTGTCACTAGTATGGTGTTTGCAGAGATAATCTCACTGCTTGGATGAATTGTGACAAATAATTGACGCCAATAGACACCCTCTTTCAATTGGTAATTTACAGTCTGTGTGCACTGGATGCATATCACCAAAAGTTGATTCTACAACTATTTGGTCTTGTAATATGCTTTCCTACATTACATTCTTGATGGCATTAGAATAAACATTATGTATTATCAAAAGTGTTTTCTTACTCCCTTTTTTTGCTGATTTTTGCCATTTTTTTGTTAAGTTTTTTATTAAAACTCATTATTTTTTTCAAAAGTTGCATTTGCAAATTTGTAGGAGAAGAATGCCCTACATATTGTTTCAAAATGAGTTATATAAGAAAATTTATAATCAGCTATTAAAATATTCATATGCTTTCATTATTTATGCTCTTCCATTCTTTATGATGTCAATTATTCATTCATTCCATTATCATACCCTTTCAATTCATTTTATTCACATTCTTCTACACCAAAATTTCACACACGAGAAATACTATATTTAAATGTAAATATAACTCATTAATCTCTAAAATTGAGTTATGAAATATAATTTCGATTATAAAATGAATTACAAAATAAACTTTGTATCATCTATTAAATATTATTAACTTATTTTCAGAAATGACCATTGCCTAAAAAATAATATTTATCACTGATAAAAAAAATCATTAATATATGAAATGCATCTTTTGTCTCTAAATAATCAAATAAGCTATAAGATAATTTAAAAATTCTATAAAGAGTTTGATTAGAAGAAGAGTCAATATTATTCAAAAAATTCCTGAAATTGAGTTCGGCTGAAACATATAAGATTAGCTTGTAAGATAACAATTCTTTTAAAATGAAATTATAAAAAGCTGTTGATAAAAAAAATATCTCAAGCATTGTCGAGCACTCCTGTCAATTTTGAAAGACGCAAGTGCCTCGGGGTATAAAACCGGAATACTCTAATTCCAACAATTCTGTTCAGTTGTTTAGCATAAAGAAAGCAGTTTCAAATTAAAAAATTCTTGGATTAAAACTATTTTCATTCAAAATTCAGAAAAGATGCAGTTCTAGTTAAAACTGAAATATAAATATTAGAAGTTGCTTGCATGCAGGAGAAAGAGCTGGCATGATTAAAAATGGCACCAAAATTTAATTTTACAAAGCAAATATATAATCAAGAAAATGCTTTGCAAAATTTAATTTTATCGTTAGATTTTAAAAAAAATTGAACTTGTTTTAAGAATATTCACTTCCTTTTCTCAAAATGAGAATTCTAAGCGAATATAATGCTTACTTGAATAAAATAATTTTTTTTTTGCATATTTGCCAGAGTGTGAGAGAATGTATTACATTTTATTAATATTGAATGTATACAATTTTGAATACATACATACATACATACATATATATATAATATATATATATATATATATATATATATATATATATATATATATATATATATATATATATGATTTTCGGCTGAAATAATGAAATTCGAAATTTGATCCTATACGTCACTGATTGCTGGTCATTTATTTATGAGGAAACAAGAAATTTCTTTTTAAAAAGTACACGTTATAAGGTAGAATAAGACTTCATTATTTATTCTGTGAATGTAACTGTCTAGAACAGTAGAGAGCTTATCAGTTCAATGATTAATACTAATGTCACCAAGGTATCACTTTCTAGCGCCTATGTGACTGGCAATTTGATTCCAGAAATTTATTTCGACACTGACCCTCTATCCAAAATGCCTGCGTGTATCAATCATTGTTATCCGGTACTGTTACCATTTCGACTAACAGATTCATACTTGTCAAATTTACGAAGATTATCCGTTGTATAAAAATAACTGTTATATACGAAATATGTGCTACAAATAAATTACGTTTGCGCCGAATATTAAAGGAAACGACAGGTTTGAGTAATACATGTAAATTGAAGCATATTCTCTAAAATAAAATAATTAAACTATGTTTAGTAGTTACAATCAGCGCATGACCATTTTCCTTGTTCATAAGCATTTTATTCATGAGTGTATTTCTTATGCAAAGTTTGTAGGAAATATTTATTTAATGTGTGAAATTATTCGTATTATAAAATTCTCTTAAATGTGTGTATGCTGTGGTAAACTTTTTAAAAATCATCATCATTTACATATTTATTAAAAATTAAATTCGAATCATTTTTAAAACTCTTAAAGTAATTTGAGCAAGAATGTGGGTAATTTATGTTCAATATTTGATAACGACTTCATAATGTTTTCTAATAGATTTTTGCTTTGTGGGTGATTGTTCTTTATTCTATTGTTTTCATTATTATACACTTCATTCATTGTTTTTAATTTAAATTTCATATTTACAAGATTAAAGCGCAAAATACACAACCTGATATTTGAATTGAATATGTTTGCATATAACTATGAAG
Organism: Latrodectus elegans; assembly: GCA_030067965.1. NCBI lineage: Eukaryota > Metazoa > Arthropoda > Arachnida > Araneae > Theridiidae > Latrodectus > Latrodectus elegans. The sequence continues at coordinate 57,481,996 of CM057809.1, read as the reverse complement.
ATGTTGAAGAATTTTACATTTAGCATGCGTAATATTTGTATTTGTTTTAGATTGAAATGTGTGTGTGTAAGTAAATGAACAGAAAGTTACATAAATGTGTACCATTACAATACATACGCCGCCCACCCTATTATTGGTCAGTGTGCCTGACAGCATATAAGAAGGTCCTGGCTTCGAATCCTGGTTCGGGCGTGGATGTAATTTCGTTCTCTTTTTCTCCTGTCTTAGTCCTTTCCTTGAATGAATGGTTTGCGAATGGTTTCCTATAAATGGGTACCTATGCTATTTGTGTACTGAGAAGTTCGGACTCCCTACCAAATTACGATTCAGTTGGAAAAGTGAAGCAGTGATCTCCATATTGTCAGCCTAGACAGCAACAACAATACGATATATTTATTAAATCCTTACACCATTTATTCTTCTTCGTACTGCATTTATTTAAGTAAAAATATTAATATTGTTAGTAAAAATAAATTTCATAAAAAAAAGATAAAGGCGATGGCATTAGATTGAAGTGTAAATGAGGAATATAACATATGGTAGTAAAATAATCATATATAGAGCTAGTGTAATCTTGTACTTTCTTTTATTTTATATAGGACTCCTTATTTGTTTTAATAAGGTAGCTTTTAAGAAGCTACTTCATTAAAATGAATAAAAAAGTATCTTTTTAAAAGTTAAAAAAAATACTCTAATATATACATTCAGAAATTAACCTTAAGTAAAAATCTATTTGTTTAATCTTTAAAAAATAAAAAAAATTAGAATAATGCATCAAAATTGAAGTCATACGTAAAAATTTCAAAGATTTTACTGTAGTGTGTGGTATTAATAAGTAATAATTAATGTTATTAATTAGTAAAAATAATATAGTTTTATTTTAGCGAGAAAACGCTATATCTTAAAATACATCGAAATTTTCAATAAGAAAACTAAAAAATTAAGCAATTTTTTTTTTATTTAATTCTCTTCGATAGATTTTTGAGAACATTAATTTTAAAGCAGATAGCATAAATCTAAAAGGCTATCGAACAAAACAATCTTCGAAATAGTAAAATTTAAAATTAAAAACTATTTATCCTCTAGAATAATTAAAAACATCAAGAGGAAACATGATTATCATTGGTAAAAGAAAATGCATACCACAGGAAAATTAATTATGTTGTTTTAATTTTGTAAATTATAGCGGTATAGAATTTAAGACAGAGAGTAGAGCAGAAAACTTTATCGACAAAATACCATAATAAGTTAAATACATGGACAGAATTTTCATACATTTGAAATAACAGTTTTTAGTTTGTTTTATATGTCAGTAAATAAAAGAATGAAAGTTACAATTATTTTTTTTTAAGCCACACACACTCATGGTGGTTAAAAGAAACTGAAAATCGAATCTATTAATGTATCAAGCATAAATATTAAAGCTCATAATGACTTTCTCATACCGTTAAGATAACCCATTTCAGATATTTTGGTATTCCTGATAAAAAAGTTTTCTTTTTAATTAATACTTATAATACTTTTTATATATGTATATATTTATAATTAAAAACAATATGCAAAATAAAGTATAACATTTGAAATAAAGGTACAGCGCTTGAGCATAAAGCTATAAACGAAAAACACTCTATAAAACATAAATAATGAAGCGCAATACCATCGCATAAATATTTTTGACAATCTAACCAGCGTAAAAGCACGTTAGGTACACTTCGCAGAAATTGCGTGTTGAGACGTATGTACATTGTGCATGTCAGAAAATAGCATTTTGCCTGTTCTTTGTATTGAAAAATTTTATCTCTGCCATTGATGTTTCAATATATATATATATATATATATATATATATATATATATATATATATATATATATATATATATATATATATATATATATATATATATATATATATATATATATATATATATATATATATATATATATATATATATTTATATATATATATATATATATATATATATATATATATTTATATATATATATATATATGTATGTATGTATGTATGTATGTATGTATGTATGTATGTATAAATATTATATATGTTTTCCAAAACATACAAATATATATAATACATATAAAAATTCATTCTGTCAGTTTATGGAAGTAATCAGCCACATTATCATACCACATTGAGCAAATATTAAAATCAAATTTGAGCAAATATTTAAAAGCAATTGAGCAAATATTTGAAAGCATAATCTGGGAATCCATACAAGTTTAAGCATTTGCATAAGAATTTGATTTGTTTTTGAGGAAAATCAATTTATTTAAAATGATTATTATAATTTTGGAATTATTTATTTTTAATTTGCTCAACTCAAAACATTGTAGAATTGTATTAATTAGCATAATTATGTATTTACTTTCAATTTGAATTTATGCTGTTTCATTTTTATTCTGAAACAAAATTTCACCTGTATTTACATTGCATTGAAAAAAGATTTTAAAAAAAATTTCAATACAATATTGTGGGGATTTACTTATTTACTTTGTGTATATATATATATATATATATATATATATATACATATATATATATATATATATATATATACATACACAAAGTAAATAAGTAAATCCCCACAATATTGTATTGAAATTTTTTTTTAAATCTTTATATATATATATATTTTATATATATATATATATATATATATTTTATACATATATATATATATATATACAGAGTGTGTGTATTCATTAACAAATAATTAAGCATTGAATAGCGTATTCAATGCTAAAATGAAAAAAAATCTGGCAAATTGAATCAGTCTTTGTGTTGAAAAATATAGGAATAGAATGATAATTAAAATAATAATGGTATGATGTGATATACTTTATGCGCTGAGAACTGATTTGTGAGCAACTAACAACTTATATATCTATGATAAACCCTTATACATATATACCATTTGTCATACCAATCAAAAAACCTATTTTACTTAACAATGCTATTTATAAGAGAGTTAATAATAATTATCAAACATATATTTTTGTATATTTGTTATGTAGTTTATTACGTGCTTCCAGATAGAAAATATTTGCATTAAAAAAGGCTGTAATATTTAATTTTTGTTATAATTACTTAAGAAAAATTTTACCCCGTTGTATGGTTTGTGAAAATGTGTTTATCCAATTAAGCAAATATTGAAAAGCTACTTGATTAAAGTAAAAAAAACAAACTTACCTGATATTTTTCTAAATTTGGGATATATTTCAGCTTTTGTTTTAAAAGCATTCAGTAAAAGATTAGTAAAATGATATTTAAAAATCATTTATTATTTTTTTAATTAATTATAATTAACTATTTCATCACAATTATAATTAATTACTTTCAATTAACTATTTAAAATAAACAAAAGAGCAGTAAATATCATGCAAATTTCAATAAACGTCATTAGAATTTGTTTCATTTCTTTACAGACACAAATTGGAAATATTTTTGAAATTAATAATCACGCAAAAACGAAATTAAATTTTATTGAAAAATTTTAAATTTTATATCTATGGTAATAATGAACATGTAATTCCCATGCAGAACTTCAGACTGGATCTTGTTCAAGATAATAAATGTAAATCGTGAGCATACATCGAAAATGGTTTGAGTTAAATCTTCCCCGCTGTAATTTTAATTCGACAAATTCATTGTTTTACCTAATTCCACGTTTTATATCTAGTGAATGGTGAGAAAAGATGCTGTCATGGTGATTAAAAAATTATTGTAAATATTACTGAGGTGGTTGCAGTATTCTTTGTGAGAATTTAAATATTACTTGATCATTAAGAATTTTTAAAAAAAAGTTGTCATGTTTTCATCGGATTTCGTTTTCCTTTCTCAGCAATTATGGTTCACAATCTTGATAGTTGACTTAGGTTTCTTAATGCATCTTCTCGCTTGAATACAAATTCTCCGATATTATAGAACACTTTTCAGAAATGCTAATTACATGAAGTACTTTCTTAATAAAGATGCAAAATCAAAACATCCCTTTACACAATCTTTAGTAATTTTAATGTTAATACTGAATATCAAATTCCACTGATATTGGTAGACTATCCAATACAAATTGTTTTTCTAATAATCTGGCAGAAATGAATCACAGCAGAGCTTTCAAACTTTATGTTTAAATGTGACTGATCACAGATATTTGTAACTTTGACAACTCTTAACACGAATTCTCATCCTAATTTTTTAAGCCAAGCTGGTAACTGAGTAGTTAGTATTCTTACATTCGGCTAAAGGTTCGTGGGCTTGAATTCTGCCTTGGGTATGGATGTTTGTAGTGTTTCAAATCCCTTTAAACTATAGATCCCGGTCTAACTAACTTTCGTGTAAAAAGTGGTCGTTGAGTGACCAACTATAAAAAAAGTCCACAGTTTTTTAAAAGATGCACTTCATTGTCCGTTAAAAGGAAATGATCTATTTAAGATCTGAACTATTTATGCACACATAATTTTCTTTGACTTATGATATTAGTTTTGATCAACATAACAGCACAACATTCCAGAACAGATTGTCACTAAATTCACTTTCAAGCAATCATGAACACAGTTCATTATATCATGCTTCCTTCATTTATTTTTGAATGCGTCAACATGATTTTAATTTGTAAATAAAACTTGGTCTTCGTTTAAGATTAGTTTCTTTTGATTTCGTTCAAATTTTTGCTGAATTAATTTTATTTTATTTTTCAATAAAAAATTAACATTTTATGTTAATTAGCAAATGAACCCTGTTATTAATTCCATTAATAACAATATTTCTTTTAAGCGGGACTATTATTTACAACCTTTTCTTAAGTAATTCAATTATAAATGAATGAAAATACATTCTTCTAAATACTGTTCAGTAATCACACGGTGAAAAATCCCTCATTTTTCAAAATATTCATTAGAAATACTGTAGTTAAATATTCAGTCATTTTTGCTTCAAAAGAGCTCAAATATTTTGTGTAATATTTATAAAAATGTGTAAAACCTTAAATATTATTATATAATATATATATCATATAAAAAATTGGAATTTTGTGTTTTCCATAAAAATAAAATAATATGGAATATTTTCCCTTTATTTTCTGTACTTATATAAATTATTTATGCAAATTTAAAGTACATAATTTCATTTAATGGTTTTAAAAATAAGAAGTTATAAGTAATTTGGCTTATTTACAGAATATAGGTACTCTGTTTAAAAAAATACATGTGGCCAGAAAATGTTCAAGAGATAAAAAACTTGTCTTACTGAGGATTTGGGGAAATATAGTAACAATTAATATTCTCGAACAATGACCAATATAGACTGGTACAATGCAAATTTTGGAATATGTTACACACACAAAACAATTACAACAACTCAATTATTTTTGAATTGGAATTTTAAATAACAATGTCCTTAAAACGCACTCGACAGTATTACAAAGTCCTTCATTTTTCAAAGATAGTCGTTCTATTTCTTTTTGGGAAGTAGTTTGGATGGACAGGCGTATCAGCCTGAATACTAGTCAAATTTGTATTCTTGGTAGCAGTGATTCTAAAGGTGCAATGAGTTCGAGCAAAGCATCACAAAGTCTTAGAGTACTTTAGACCATAACTATACTAGAGGAAAGGATATCAAAAGATCAATCAGACTTGTTTAAGGAATGTGACGATGATCTTTACATCTGCAGAGCCTTGATTAGTGTCATTCATGATAGTTTTCTTTAGAAAAATTTGCTTATTCGAAATAAATTTTTATTTTCTTTCAGTGATGATGACACTCGCTTATTTCTGCGAAAGCATCGGTCAAAGTTAGCCTTTATCACTGAGCAATTTATTACCTTCAAGCCTAGCTTGATGAAAGAAATAACTTTCTAGGACTGCTAATTATTTTTATTCTTGTTCAGTTGATTATGTTGTTAGAAAGTTAGGAAGATAGTGTAAGACTTTTTATTTAACGATCGTAATATATTTGTAAAGTATTTTAGTTACGTCTATCAAGACTTTTCTTGACCACATGCTGTAAAATCTTGTGAACGTAGTTTGCAAGAATAAGAATTCTGTAGCGATTTTACTAGGTCATTAGATATGTTTTAATAAAACAACTTAATGATTTTAGACTGAAAAAAGGATATGGACTCAATGTATTAATGATCTATCTCTAATAATAATGGTGGCACCAAAATGATAGGCAGGATATTGAATGAGCTTTCTATTCAAATTGAGAAATAGATAATTGCGAATTGTTTTGTTAAGTTACTTGAAGAATATTTTCAGCCATTATTGCATTACTTTGCTCAAACAATGATTCAAATTTTTTTGGAAGAAACTTTCCCATGATAAATTTATCATAATTGTTTGAGTTTCATTAGGGGGAATTCTAGCATTTCAACTCGCACTATAAATCTTTAGATAACATTACTGTTAAATATATGGTGCATGATCAAAATACTCACTTGTATATATAGTAAGAAAATTAGCTCATTAGCAAATTTTTTTTCTAATTATGGATAGTAGCTGTGGATACAATGTAGCTCAATATTACTGAAGTGTGTGTGTGTGTGACTACAGAGATTTTATATAGTCATTGTTATACTCTGATTCCTTGTTTCACGATGTAAAATGTTCCAATACATATTAATTGTCACTAAATGATTTTTGACTTTTAAGCATATAACTTTAAGCACAGTATTATTTCAATTTTTGCATTATTATCAAGCAATAAATTATTGACTTTTATATTTTGTAGGGAAAATTTATATTTTATAAATTGTCTAATCCCCACCATGTCTGATAGTTTTGTTATATGAATTCATTATCTAATAAACTCAAAAGTTGCTTAGAGCCAACTCTATAAAATACAGCATTTTTTTTTAAAAAACTAATCATTAAACTTATCAAACAATTATTAAACTTAAGCAAAAGAAATATGCTTGGTTTTTAATTGATAAGTAAAAGAATATTCAAAAATCTAACAAAAAGAAATTTGTTTTTTTTTTCATGTATTAATTATTTCACCGATAATAATTAGTCTAGCAGAGAAAATAATGGAAATCAGCACTGTGTGTATCGAATTCTTATGCATCTACTATACTTAAAATAGGAGCAGTGTCATTTGAAAGTAATTATATCATTGGAATTCAATTTTAATTAGTAAGTAGTCTTTCTTTTGCCCCATGCCATTAAGAATTTCTTTTTTTGCAGATAAAAATTCCACTAATATATTCTGTAATTTGCATTAAGCTGAGAGTTATTTGAACTTTGAATTTATGAAAAAAGTGAATCATAATTTACATTTTTAACCACTTCTTTAAAATACCTATATTAAATCCCGCCATAATGGAATTTGTGTTCAAAAAGTAATTACTAATAAAAACACATTAAAGATAAAGTGAAAATGCTCACAATTTTGGATAACTATCCATTAGCTTTTATATTAAATTAAGATGTTTTTATTTACTAATATTATTTGGCTGTATATCAATACAAGCATACATTCCAAAGTTATCGTTTATTTTAGAAAAAATAGATAATTCTGCACAAGAATGAACTTATATTGAAATTTATGGATTTTTCTAAATTTAAAATAAATTTTTTTTTAACTTTGAATTAAAGAAAGTGAAAATACTATTTCTCACTTATTTTTAATGATAACTTTTGCTTAAATTTATACTTTACAAAATAAGCCAGATGAAATCCAATAGCATCATTTTCATTTACAGGCAGAATCTGCTTTGATGTACGATGTTGCTAAAGTGATACTAGATGCGTATAGCCGCCTTTTAAGAAGAAATCCTGATATTTTTCGAAATAATTTTAGAAGAGGTGAAGTGTACAACAACGGAACCCGGGGAATAGACTGCCGGCGTGCTCCAGTGTTACCTTGGGAGCACGGAGAAAGGATTTCCAGGATTTTCAAGAAGGTCTGACGTGGTACATTATTTTTTTTTAGCCTATCTTTATTTTCATAATTTGTTTCTTTCTTTCTAGTACATTCCCTTTTAATTTTTAGTTTATGTTTATATCTTTTTGATTTTGTGAAATAAAATCAATTAAAACATTTTAAAACTAAATAATATTATATTTTATACCACTTCTTATACCTTATGTTTATTATAAGTAAAATAAAATAAATAGAAACTGCAGAAAGTTTTAGATTTCATGTGAAATCATATTCTAAAATTTATAACCACTTGTTGTATTCATTTACTCACAATAATTTTGAGTAGAATTATATTTTTTTTAAAAATGTAATCAAAGTTTTATTTTTGAAACGAGAGAATTGAAAGAGATTCAACATTGATTTATGTTATGAAAGGTGTTTTATTGATACATTAAGAAAATCGTTATTTTTGATTTAAAAACTAAGACTTAGAAACAAGTACTTCGAAATAAAAATATATTTGCGCAGTATTATAAATTAAGAAGTTATTTTTAATTTTTATACATAGTATTGCTTCAATTACGAACTTTCTACGGCAGTCATCATGAGGGATTGCTCACCTGAATTGTTAAAACAACTAGCCTTGGAAATCATTAATAACATGCCACCAAATGACATAAAAATCTACACTGATGGCAGCAAAATAAATCACCGAACTGGCAGCGGAATTTTCCTCGAGGCTCCTCATGACAAACTTCAACGTAATCCCGACTTCTGTTCGGCTTTTCGTAGCGAACTAATAGTCCGTAACATCGGATTGGAATCTATCACGAGTGGAACTAATTATAGTGATGTCTGGATATTAACTGATAGCCGTAGTTCAATTCAATATCTATTAAATTGGACCTGCTTGGGAGACCAAACAAATCTTTATATTCTACACAAGCTAAAATTGTCTCCCTTCGGCATAATATCTATTTTCAATGGATCCCGTCTCACGTGGATATTGGAAGCAATGAAATAGCAGACACTTTAGCAAAGGAGGGCTCAGGTCATCCTGCTCCTTCTTCTTCCGCATTTACCTACATAGAACTCTTTTCCCTGAGAAAAGCCCAGATTAAAACCGATTGGCAGGTACCTTTGGCTCACCACTTCTACAAGGGTAGAAAGCCGGGACTTTCTCTGGCTCTTTCCTGTGATAGGAAATCCAGCACTTGCCTTGCACGTCTTGCCTCTGGCCACCTGAAATGCCTCACTTTTGTAGCGGGTAACAAGACCTTCCCCCTCTGTCCTCAATGTCATGGACACCAAGCTTCTCCTGAGCATATCCTGAATTGTATGAATATACTATGGGACGAAATCTACACTTCTCTCCTCCTGGTCATCGATTTCCTCTCAGTCATCGGATTCCTAGATTTGGTCTGACTACATAAGACCCTTGGAGATAAGCAACAACACCATATATAGTAATTATTAATTATTAATAGTTTCTAAAAATGTAAGGTATTTATTCCCAATATAATGTCTTATTAGTTGTTCCCTGTTTTAAAATATCTATTTCACAATCAAGTTTATAATATCTATTGCACGAAAGATGATAGTAATTCTCTTCTTAATTTACAAAAGTCTATATTATTGTAATCAAATTATCAAAAGATTATTCTTCATGTAGATGGGAAATAATTTATTCATATTCATGCAAGCATGTTAGTTCACGTTTTTAAGCTCATATATCCGAGTATTGAGCAGTTTTACAATTACTAAAAAACCGAGAAATATATTTGTGTAAAGCACAAAATAAGTATCTTCTTATTTATATATTAAGAGACTAGATTGAAATAAAGATTTCCAAATATTAATAAAAACTGACAAAAGAGAATAGTATTTTAAGTTTCATTCATTTATTTGTGTTTGAAAAAATTTCTCAAATTGATATGATATAAATATTGTAAAAAGAAAAATGTTATGAAGCTCAGAAGAACAAACAAATTATTATGTGAAATGATTGTTTCAATATAAAAAATTTTGATGGAAAATAATTCGCGAAATGTTTTGAATTAAATTTATTTCATTCCCTTCATATTTCAAATGTCAAAAAATATTTCCTTTCAAATAAGGAAAATAAACTCTAATGTAAAATATTTTCAAATAAATTTCAGACTAAACGAAAAGTTTTATATTCATTTGTCTCGAACAAAAGCATGCACGAAACCTGTTTTTGATCTAGTGAATATGGATCGTTCAATACATTTATACTGTGCAATGTTTTGCCTAGTTTTTATTTTCTCGTGTGATAAATTATCTTGCTGGTAAACGTTATGTGTTTTAAGTCACAAAATTTAATCTTTTCAAGAAGATAGATACCAAAAAAATATTTGAATACCTTTAGATATAAAATTAAATGTTTGAATCAATTCATCAGGTTTCCTTTCAATTATAAAAGAAGCAGTAAAGAAGTGAGAAGAAAAATGATAAATTTCATATGTGTTGTAGCAGTATGTTTGAAATATTTTTTACGAAATGTAAACAAAATTTCTAACTATAACTAATAGTAATAAACTAAAATACATTTCATCAATATTTTATATAGAGTCAATCATATTTAATTAAAGAACAAATTCTGTTACATTTGAAACTATGCAAATAACTTCCATCACAATGTGCCATATACGAATGAAATTCAAATTTTATTTATAATCCCTTAAATTGGCATTTATAAATAAGTATATTAATTTTCTATCTAATGAGAATCGATGTAAGAAAATAGAATTTCCTTAAGGAACATGAAATAAATTTTTAATGGAAACAATATCATTATTGCAACGTTTGTTATAATTTCTACATAGTCTCTATGGGATAATTTATTATTATAACTTCATGAATTAGCTACAAATGCAGTTTTCATAAAGTAAAATAATAACATTTCAAAATAGTATCATCAGTAATCAAAACAGTGAAATATTTTTCCAATATTCCTTTTTAAAAGTTCTTAAGAATTAAAAATAATGTTTCGTTCTGAATTTAAAAATCAATAAACTGAGTGTTAGGTTTTTTTTAATATATTAAATGAATGATATTTTACTCACCTTTTTTCAAAAAATATCGAAAATATTAATTTTTTTACGCTTATTTACGTTTTGTAATTAAAAATTTTAATTTTTAAAGTACACATATCTTTGTATTATAAATAATAAAAATTATATATACGCTTAGAAACTCAAATATGAATATATATATATATATATATATATATATATATATATATATATATATATATATATATATATATATACACAATAATTTGGAATATTGATGAAAAATTGAGATGAGGGATACATTTTTTTCAAAGTGGACTGTGATAATTTCAACTGCACAATAAGTACAAAAAAAGAGACTCTTTCAAAACACTTGTTTTGTTTTCTTTGTTACTCATTAAGTAGTAAAAGAATTTCTTCAAAACATTCTCAATAGTTTTATGCTGCTTTAAGAAAAAAAAATTATACCTTTTCCCAAAGATTACGGACTTGTATAAAAATTGTGAATTTTAATTTATTTACTTTAATTTTAATTATTTTGTTTTAATTACAAAATTTTAATGACAATTAGTGAGAACACATCACATCCATTTTTTTTTGTTAACTTTACGCGTCAACATTCAAAACAAATCAGTATAAAATGGGTGTAACGTTCGATGGACCCAGTGATTTAAAAAAAAGTTAACAAAATAAGAATTTTAATTCCAAGATATCAAGAGACAAGAATGTTGAGGAAATACTGACTTTTTTTCATGTGAAACTATTGCATTTTGTAGTTTTTCGTAATTTCTGTATGAAACAATATAAAATATTTTGTGGTGATAGTTTGAAGTTTTTGTTTATGAAGTAATAGCATGCGGTGTATGAAAATCTGGTCAAATTACAATGATGTTCCCTAATTTTAATAAAATTGACAAACTGTAATATTTACAATAGTTTCATCACAAAACTTACTTTAACTAATAAAAATTACCATTTATAAATTAAAAATATAATGATATGAATTATGCCAATGTTAAAATTATCACTGGCAACTTATTGAATCATTCAATGAATATGATGAATGAGCCATTTAAAAATGTTTACTTCTAACATTCTTAAATAGCATTTATAAATTTGGGTTAATAACCTATATCAGGTGTAAAAATTAAAAAGACCAAGATCAACCCAGGATTGCTAAAATATTTTTGGGTGGATTGCCGATGCTAACCCCCCATTCACCATTGAAGGTGATCTCGAAACAAAAATAAATATAAAAATACCTCGTGACTCAAAACATTCTTCACATGCCTATGATCTATACACTTACATAATAATTATTGCCTTAAATTTCTTTTTAAATTCTCTGAAAGTTCCAATTGATTGGTTTATTATTGGATTGTTCGCAAAGTAATTTTGTTTTTCCCACCTGGATCAGCTTTTTGCTGGTAAAAACCAACCATTTTATGAGTGTGGAATCATGCTACTAGCAGAAAAATGGTAAAAGCTATTTGATTAAAATGGGCAATATGCAATTCAATACAGTATTTATTCACTTTACGTTTTTCATTTTCACGAAAAACGAAATTACTTTCCGAACAACCCAATAATAAACCAACAAATAATACGTTCATTTTAAGTTTGAATTTTCCATGATTTTTCTAATTTTTGAATTCTATAAATTTTTCGAATATGAAAAAGGCTGTCTCTATATTAAAAAATGACTGAAAAATTACTAAGTCCTTTTTTCTTCCTTGATCAATAAGGCAAAAAAAATATGTATTTAAATATATCTGATAATATCACTGTTAATTGCATAATGTTTTCATTACTCAAGTTATTTTCTAACTGTCATGTTTTCTGTATTAATTACCTTTTTTATTTTCATTTATACCATCAACATGTTTTTCATAATCGTATTTTTAGAAACATTCCTCATGTATTATTAATTAAATTGTAATAAGCTACGTAAATTAAACTGGATAACATTTTAAAGCAATGTATCGAACTGAAAATAATTTTTTCTTTGTAACAATTATAATAGCCTAATTTTCAGAATGAAGTTAGATTTAAATAAGGGCTTATAGAATTTAAAAGTATTTTTTAAAATAAAGCGGTATAAAAAGTACGTCAAAGATATTATATATATATATATATATATATATATATATATATATATATATATATATATATATATATATATATATATATATATATATATATATATATATATATATATATATATATATATATATATATATATATAAGATGTGTGTACTTTTTTTCTTTTTATGTGCCATGTATTTTTTCTGAGGTTTAGTTAAATTGATAATAACTGCAAGGAATATTTCCTCAGTTTATTAGCCTCTGGCTAATTTAAAAAAAAAATTATGCTTGATTTCAAAGTTTTGATAATAATGTTCATGGTTAAAATTGAAAACATAATTAGCATTAATTTAACAAACCTTTTGAAATTGTATGTACCGCGTTGTATTTAGTTAAAGCAGCATAATATTCACTTTTCTTGTTTCAAAAAGAAGCGTATGGTTTTTTTCTTTCTCTGAATTATTATCATCTATGCATAAGGGCTGGGTGTAGAGAAAAGGCATTGACGGCACATAAGCCATTTTCTTTCTATAATCTGATAATGTAGTTTTTCTAAAAATGGACGATTCTTAACAAATTTGCAATTTTTTAAAAAGTGTTACTTTTACCTTCTAAAACAAATGAGAATTGGCCTTTCCCTATCCTGGAAGCATACGAGACACGTCTTAGTTTTAGGTATTTATATTGTCAAAATTTAATGTGCATCAATAAAAATAATCAACTAGTCAACTTAAACTGTAATATCACAACCATTTAATTTAAATGCATTTGCTTCTGATCAAATCTGACACTGAATAACTGTTGTTGTTGTTCTCGTGTGCCAGCTAGGCTGGCAAAGTAGGGTGCGCTGATCCACTTTTCCAGCTGAGCCGTATTTGGTGTGGAGTCCGACTTCTTCAGTACACACACATGCCATAGGGACCCGTTTATAGGGTAGGCAACTATTCACACACAAGGAAAGGACAAAGACATGATAGAGAGAGACAAATGCCTGAACCGAGATTTGAACACAGGACCTCCCTATCAGTAGTTAGGCAAGCTGACCACTAGACAAGTTGGCCGGCTCACTGAATAACTAAAATTATAGAATACCCTTTTAGGGTTCTTAATATCAGATCTTGTCTTTTTAATGACAATTGAGGTCTTTTACTATTATATACTTTATTTATTCAGAAAATAAAAGTAAATCAACATCATTCTCTGTTGACCAAATGAGACGGTTTCATATCTTACAGATTAAATATTACTATGTCCAAACATTAAATGCACATTTATTCAATTCATTTAAAAAATGCTCAACCTAGGCTGTGTGAGTCCACGAGACTGAAGAATACTGTTCCTAAAAGTAAAAATTCTAATATTTCTTGATTTATAGAATGCTTCTAGACAGAAACAGATTATAGATTTTGAATTGAAATATTGGATGATTCATATTTTGTGGTAGACAGCATTGTTTTGCTGGAAATAATCAGAGTACTATGAGAAAATTGTAACTATGACGATTGAAGCATCTGAGAATAATTAGAAAAGTTTGTCCAACATAATTAAAAATCTAAATGCATACCAGAAAATACTACCTACATTACGATCATTAATACGTAGTAACTTGCCAGCTTCGTGGTTTTTGACTACCAAAATGCGGGAAAGTTTCCTTGAGATCACATGACCTTTCTCTCAACAATGAAGAAAGTCGTTATTTTTCAAATCACAGAAATGGCAATTTTTTGGTTTATTTTAAAACCATACCTCAGCTTTTTTAAAGTAAATTGAAACTAATGTCTGATTTGTAAAAGATGAGAATAGGCTTTTTGTTGTTCTCTTTTATTAAAGTCTGCAACCAGCGTATAAACATTAAATGAGATTCACGACTTCATTCCAACCGAAAATTATTGCCATAGAACCAAGTCTGTAGACGTGCTATAGTAAGAGTAATATCTCAACAAAACATTTGTCGATGCCAAGATGTTTCCACATTGGAAAACTCAGTAATATTTTGGGATAGTTTACATTTTTAGACGTAGTTTTTAGTAATAGTATGGGCAGTTTACTGTTTTAAATGCATCAGATTGGATTGTAAGACAATCTAGACTCATTCAATACCCTAATTTTACACCAAATATACACATTCTAGTTGGTATGCTGGCAACACTTCTATCGTGTTCTTTTAGATTGGTTGGATAGTAGAACATAAAATCTTGGTATCTGAAAATACCATGCATTACTGTGTATCTTTTATTGCTCAGTAGAGACATATATCCTTTTATTAATGCTTGCTTAAACTACAAATGTGATATGTGTGAAAATCGTTATTCTATTTCATCTGGTTTCCAAAGAAATGTGTTGATCTAACGGTGGGTTGCAGTTTTTATGGTTGATTGAAAACAAGACTTCAGATAACTGATTAAGTCAGTGATTCTCAATCTGTAGGACGCACCCCCCCAAGGTGGGCGTAAGCATATCCAAGAGACAATGTTATTTAAAAAAGTTGATTAAGTGACTGAAAGGAAAAAATACACACACATAAAACAAAATACATTTAGAAATATTTAATAATTAACCTAGTAAATTAAAACAACTTATTAATTCAAAACAAATTTAATAATTATTAGTGATTTCCTTGGGACTGTGTCTTTCAGAGCAAAGGTTTACGAAGGATGGCTTAATAGTAAAAATAGACACTCTCAGTTCTTTTTCAATATTTAGCTGAGATCTATAATTTGTCTTCAAAGAAGCCACCGCAGAAAATCCAGTTTCACAAAAGTAAAATGTTTAAAATGGTATTAGAATGGGAAATGCCCTTGTTTCTAAAGCAGAAAACTCATCATCCATTCCTGCCCAAAATTTAAAGAGTGATTTATTACTCAATTGTCTTTTGGTTTCGCCGCTTGCCGTGAAGTTTATTAAGGTTTCTTCCTCTTCAATTGAGAGTCCTTCGGGAGTATTTTGAAATAAATCCCTCACCCACTGGTAACATGATATCTGTCGTCAGCAAGAAAGTACTTTTTAGAATTCTTTGCCAGCATTGCTAAATGATTTTTAATGGTTAAAAAAACAACTTTTACGGGTATATCGTTTTTCAGCCTTAAAAGATTTAATACAATCCTTGAAATTTGCAAACATTGTTAAGTTTTCTTGCTTTAAATTCCTGCTCCACAATTTCAATTTCCTACAATAAGCATAAACTTTAAAACTCGTATCCAATACATATATATTTGCTCCTTGCTGTTGAAGATTCAAGTTATTTAATTTCTAGAATATGTCAACCACATGTAGCCCAATTTCACCACAAATAAACTATCCCGAAAATTCTCAGCTTCCGGTCTGTTTTCCTCTTCTAGGAAAACGAATATTTCTTCTCTTAATTCATAAAAACGTTTAAAAAATTTCCCTCGTGATAACCATCTTGCCTCGCAATAAAATAGTAACACTGAATGTACTGCACCCATGACTTTAAAAAGTGCGGAAAAAATTCATGATTTCAGGGGTCTCATTTTTATATAATTTACTGCTGTTACAACCGTAGTTAACACAACAGTTCAAGCCAAAACTCATTTCTTTTGAAGCCAAAGTTTCTCTGTGAATCATGCAATGTATCCAGAAGCACTGTGGCGATTTTTGTTTCACAAGTGCTTGAATACTTTGGAATCTTCCTGACATAGAACGAACATCATCGGTGCATATTCCGACGCAGTTTTTCCATTCAATGTTTGCCTCGTTCATAAAACCGTTTAAGATAGCAAATAATGCCAGTGTTGTTGCTTTGAGTTCTATTGGTTTGCAAAAAATTAATTCTTCTTCTACTGACAAACCATCACAAAATCTAGCATTGGCAATAAAATGAGCATCTTTATTTCTATCTGTTGCATCATCGAATTATATTGAAAACAATTTGTCACGCAAGTTCAACAAATGCTGACTCTCTACATATTCAGCTATATCAGCAATTTGACGGGCAACAGTATCATTTGAAAGAGATATCGACTGCAATTATTTTGCAAAATATTATCCCCAAACATAATTCCTACAATCTCAATTGTGGCTGGCAAAAAAAGCTCTTCACCAATGGTGTCAGGCTTTTTACACCTGTGTGTGGCTATTTTATATGAAACTTTGTAAGAGGCAATTAAAGCTTTTTCATTCATAGACAAAGTTTTTTTAAACAATGATTTTTTCTTTTCATATAATTTTAATTTTAATTCGAAGAATTCTCTGGGTTTGTTTACGTACTCAATATGAAGCGTTTCCAAATGTCATTTAAGTTTTCAAATTTCATTATTAGGTTTTATGCCGTCAAGTTTTTTGAGCAAATGATACACAGGGGCCTTTCTTCTTCATTTACTTCGGTACTTGTGAACCTGAAATTTAAGTATTCTTGCGAATATTTTCTTTATTTTACTTTCGGAACCACGCTCGTCTGTGTACTTGTTGATGCTTGTCTATCGTCTAATGCTCACTTACGTCCGCTTAAAAATTTATTCATGATTCTGCATAAGTCTGCTGTAGTGAATATTTAATACGGGGAATTGCAAATACACGAAAATATATATAACATACACATTCAGAATAGTTCAATAGCGATAGAAGAATTGACTCAAATGAGAGTATCTGGAATTGAAATTAGCGTCTTAGAACCTTCTCCTTCTCTATATGCGAAAACATTTGTTCACATCTGTGCACGCTCCTAACTTAACTTTTAAGCTGAGCAGACAAATTCCAGATAAATCAAAACTTCTCGCGAAACCGTGAAAATGCCCGACATGGCGAGACGCAAGGCAATAAAAAAGCATAGGATTAGTGTTTTTTCAATGCTGAAGATCAGTGTTGCAAAATGTCAATAAATTTTCGTATACTTGGTAATTTGTAGAGTTTAAAATTAAGGTTGTAGTGTAGGTTTAGTGCCAAAATACTCAAAATACATTATTTTTGCATGCATTTTATTGGATGTGGTAGGGAGGGGGGACGCGATGAAAATTATGATTGAAAATTGGGCCGTGAATACTAAAAGGTTGGGAAACACTGGATTAGGTGGTTTGGAATTATTTCTTCATGAGAAAAAAATTAATAATGAATGCCAAAATATCAAATAAAATTTGTTATTGATTGCCCCACTTCACCGACAAGCTCGGATATTCATAATTTCTTATTCAACTCATGGGATTACCAAAATTTCTCTTCTGCTTTAGTTATAAATCATACCAATATTGTAAACACTTTTTATTTGTTCTTATATGCAACTTCTGTAGTCCTCTTAAAGTTGCGCTTCAATGCTATTCTGCTGGCCTTGTCAGTTTGCACATTTTTCGATGTGAAACCGGAATAAGGTATTTCAAGAAATTTCTGTATAATTTAAATTTACCTTTGCATCTTAGTAATTCAGAATAACGAGAATTAGTATTTTCTTCTGTATGCTTAATTTTTGAGTGTGTATGTTCTTCCAAATTTTAGCTGATACAAGAGTTTATGGTCTTGTTATAATAACGTAACAGAAGAAACATTCCATTAATGATAAGATATAACTCATTAAGCCTAATAATGTAACTTATTAAACAACTAAGGACATGATATTTGCTAAACATAATAATTTTCCTTAATATTGTTTTCTGAAAAACCTTCCTTAATATTGTTTGAAGAAAAACAATCTTGAAGAATAATAAAAAATGTTTATCATCTTAGTCAATCTTAATCACATTCAAATCATCTTTTATGTTTGATGTAGTTGTTATCCATTACATAACGCTTCATTTATATGATGATCGACACAATTAACTTTAATCAAATCGCGATAGAAATCAGTTCTATGAAAAAAATTAACAAATTTTATATTCCTTTCAGCTTGACAATACCCTATCTTGGAAAAAATCTATACAATAAATTTTAAATATAAATAAACCACACTTAATAATGTTTACCTAGAAGAAAATATCATATATATTTTTTATGAATACAGATATTAATATTCCTAAGATTTTGCTACATGTAAAGATTATTCAGAACACTTAATGGACATGGTAATTTTAGTAGGTTATATTTAGCTAATATTACTTATGGGAGTTAAGGGGATTTTGGATTAAATAAACTAGTGCCATGCAGTTTTATCTCAAAAATTCATCAAAATCTATCTAAGTTTTACAAGAATATTTCACATGCGTACTGAAGTCTCTTCTATCTGATCCGTTAGATTTATATTGTACTTTAAAGCTGAATAGGTATGAAATTCATTTTCCAAGAATTAAAATTTGTAAAAGAATAAAGCTGGCAAACATATTTACCCTACAGAAAAAGCTTTAGAATATAAGCACTTACTCTGTTTTGGAAAAAAACTTGTTACAAATACGATTATATCTCGTTCATCTTTATTTTTCTTAGAAACATATATATATATATATATAAAGAAAATCCTCTTTTTAACGCTCATTAAAATATAGCTATAAAATATAACTATATATGGATATAAAGTTATATTTTATGGCTATATATTAATGAGCGTTAAAAAGAGGATACTCTTTTTTTTACACTCTGTAAAATATAACTATCAAGTTTGGAAAATAACGTGCATCTATTGAGTTTTCACTACGAAGCATTCATTTACTCTTTGAGAGATAAATATGCTTTTATTTAATTGTGTAAGTAGGGTTGTATAATACATAAGTGGAAATAAGGTAAATAATAATTGCGCGACATGTGTGTGTGTGCTGTCTCATTTTATAAAATAATTAACTTTCTTTAAAACTTAAAACAATATTTTAATTGGTTATTCTGTTTTTCAATGAGAGACTCTTATATTAAAGTTTAATCTTCATCCCAAGATAATGTTTCGGATTTTGTAGAAAAATAAAATCACAAACATGTAATAATAGAAATAACATTCAAATACATTTGTTGATTTGGATAGATAGTATTGTGTGTAGCTTTGGAGAGGTAACCGGTGATAGTACAAACAGTTGTTGGAGTTTGAGAGGGAGTGTATAATAAGCTTCAAAAAAGCAGATTAATCGAACAGGCGTATCAACCACTACCTCGGCCAGAATGACCTGATACTTGCTTGGTGTTAACCACAGTCTATATCAGAAGAGGTTGTGTATCCTTGAGGAGGATCAGAGCATCCCAGGAGCACAAATGCCCGTAATTATAATGCAATTATAAGAGCTGCTATGCGTTTCCCAATAACGCTGCTATAATCTGTGAAATAGCATATATCTCTTTCCAGACATTTGGTGGTATCAAGAAAAACCATCCTGAGGTCCTTGCCAAAACTAGTATAAGGAGTTGAAGGCTATTAAGACGCTTACCATTTACACACATCATAGGCAATATCGATTATATTTTTAATTAATTTCAGGCATATTGAGCTGTGAATAACTGGAAGCGTGTGTTCTTCAGCAATGAATCCCTATTCAATTCCATTGCTGCTACACAGCGCATATATGTGAAGCTAGCCTTGGTTACTTGTCCAATCAAGCATTTATTATAGAGAGTCATAAGGTGATTACTTATGGTGTGACAGCGTGGGGAGTGTATTTTTGGATCATATGATTACTTCAAGTCGTACTTCAATGCAATTCGACGGAAATCAGTTATGAAGAAGATATTTTATCACCGGTGGTACTGTTGGTTATCGAGTCATCCAGTTGCCAGTTACCAACAAGGCAATGATAGTCGGTTTACTATGTGACTCTTCTAGCAATATCTTCAAGGATATGACATACTATAGTGGCCTATCGGTCACTAGAACTTAGACGGTGGAGCACGTTTATGGTATGCTTTTAAGACAATTGAAACGTCTTGGAATATTATACTATATCCACGAACTATTGAATTTAAAAACCCTTATCGCTAACCATTCAACTGCCACCTCATCGACATGAGAAATAGCAAAATATGTGAATATAAAACCTTTGTGATAAACAGAAAAATATTTTCCTTAATAAAAGTAGTTCATTATTTGAATAGCTTTATGCACAAATACAGAAAAAATGCGCCTTTTTTAAAATTGAGTTCAACTAAGATTTTTATACAACAACAATATAGTTTGCTACATATTTTTGTCACTTATGGATTACACAAAAATATATATTTTAGAAATGAAGAATAATTTTGACCTACAAGCAAGCGTCTTAAATTACCTTCAGTTATAGAATTTCTTGATGAATTATATTTAAAAAAGCAGGGATATTTTAAAAAAAGAATTGACTTGCACTTTAATTAAAGAATTCTTTCCAACAAGTGTTCTTGCTGTTCTTAAATACATTCACTGAAAAGGAATAGTAGAAAACAAATCTCTCTCTCTCTCTCTCTCTCTCTCACACACACACACACACATACACACAAGAACTATTGATTCGTCGGTTACTTTGATCTTTCAAAATTTTCTTCTGTTGGACATATTTCTGAGGGGAAATATTAATTAATATTTCTCCTTTAAATCCTGCCGAATTCAAGGCTGAATGCATTTTCACAATTCAAAATTAAATACATCCGACCCAGAAAGATAAAAATAATAATCTTTTCCTTACTTAATATATAATTTGGATAACTTCAGTCATGAGGTAATTCTTCATTATGCAACCTGAAAAAGTAGTTTCTGGAAGAGGTTAAGAATAAAAGAGTGATAATAAGAAAGGAGCACACAAAAGATTGTATTTAAAAAAGAATAAGCGAGTGAAATAATTCGATTTTCTGCTTTCAAAATGTTTTCAAGAGGAATTTCATTACAGACTTTCTAAATCCAAATGTGAAAGAAATTTCAAGAACGAATATCTTTTTTTAGATTTGAAGTTCTTAGCTTACTTCAAAAGTACCTTTTAATACTTGGCATTTGAAAAGCGAGTAAAAGAAAAAGGAAGAGAATTATTTAATTACTTTTGCACTCAATTTCGTTTTGTATTTATTTCTAATCAATAACAGAATTCAGCGTCTTTATTTGCAAATAAGGAATTAAAACAATGTTTGTTGTTTTTTAATTTTAGTTTTAGATTGGTAAATAAACTTCGAAATAACGTTCTGCTAAAATTTATTTGAAGTAATAAAGTGCTTCCCCTTAATCAAGTTTGCAAATAAAAAAGAATTATTTTTCAAATAGGTTAATTTTCAAGTTTCATTTAAGACCTTATTATGAAAGTTGATTATTTATGGAACAAAGT
This sequence comes from Latrodectus elegans, assembly GCA_030067965.1. Classification (NCBI taxonomy): domain Eukaryota; kingdom Metazoa; phylum Arthropoda; class Arachnida; order Araneae; family Theridiidae; genus Latrodectus; species Latrodectus elegans. The sequence goes on along the minus strand of CM057809.1, from coordinate 57,459,857 downwards.
TTAAAATGACTTCGTTGACGAACTCGAATATTAAAGAGACAGCCGAGTACCGAAATAGTTTATGATAATCTAGCCAAATTATTTCAGTTATTTTTAATATTAAAATTTGATATACGTTTTTGATCAAAACATTTTTTCTACAAAGTTGGCAAAATTTCGAACAAACGAATTGATTAAATTTATTTGGCATACATTTTTGCATAATTATTTTATTTTAAAATTCTTTATAAGTCTGATCACCATATTTTTAATCTAATTTTGTCAGTTCATTGAAATTAGCGTATATTACAGAAATGTAATAAAATTTGCTTCCTATATATATATATATATATATATATATATATATATATATATATATATATATATATATATATAATATATATATATATATATATAATATATATATATAAATTTTATAGTATTTATTTTGTTTAGTGACTTGTATGTAGAAAATCATTATCTTTTTAGTGAACCACACAATTAATATGAGATTAGATTTGCATTTAATAAAATTTCAAAAAGTAATTTGGAGAAGTGATTTCGTTTCTATCTCTTTAAGTAAAGAGTTATTTCTATTTTTTTAAATGTTGTTGTTGCATGCTCCAGAGGTCAGCAATGCTAGACCAGGTCCATGAGAGCGTACACTTTTAAAAAGTCCAGTGCCATAAATGAATTCTCCATCAGATCTCTCCCGAAGAGACCAAGATATTGAAGAATATGTTCAGGAGAGGCCTGTTCATTTAAGCACTTGGAGTGAATTTCGAATTTCTTCGTACCCTCCGCGAATTTCATGTTACTAAGAAGAAGAGTGATATCACTTCTGAAACGGGCAATAGCCGTTTGTTCTTGTGTATTAAGACCAGTAACCTAGGAAGCACCTGGACATGCGCAGTGGTACCAATGGTGCTCAGGAGGAACAATTTTTTAAAATACTTCTAATTTTTCATTATATTGAATATTTTCCTTCCTTGATCTTGAAAATTTAAATTTTCTGAATTGATCTTTTGCGGCCATTTTTGTTCATTAAATGAGGTTCCGAAGATGAAGAAACCTCTAACACACACTTCTGCTTGTTATAAGCCATATCCAATCCTATTGTTCATCATTATTATTTTTTTTTATTATTTGTTCCTTTATTATTCATATGATATCAAGAGAAGCCAGAAATCCAACTTCTTTTGTACTATGTGGGCTCGTAATGACAATATTAACGAAATATTTACTCTGCGTTGTTAATAGCCTTATAACTGAAGACTTGTCAGAGATTTTAATACTCACTATTTTATAGCTTTCTGAAGTATTTCCGTTGATAATGGGCTGCATTTACATTTTTTAAGAAAGGAAATCTAAAAATCTTCCAAGCATTAATGTCAACTAGTGGATATGCGAAAAGTAGAAATGCAATATATACTTTTCCTTGTTCGACAGTTTTTGTATTGAGCTAGGAGCTTCTTCTTTTCACGAGGAAATATTTTTAAGGAGCCAATTTGTTTCAGTAAGTTTCTATGAACTCATCTGGGGAAGGAGAAATAGTTAATATTTCATTACATTCGAACTTAATTTTAAATGATAAATACAATGTTTTTTAAGAAAAATGTCACTTATAACATGTTTTTGGTTCATTAAATTATTACTTAGTACCATTTACCTATTTGATAATTTGTAGACCACATTATTTAAGTATAAAATAGTGTTCAGATCTTCACTCACGCTTCCATTTTCTACTAAAAATAAAACATATCTTTAAATAAGCGGTGTAAGGGTTATAGTGCTCTAGAGTTTGAAACTTGTTCTTCAAAATGAAAGGCCTTAAGCGATTATTGAACACCAAGCAATCGCTTTCCAAGTACAAATTTACCGAAGGGAAATGGATACTTAAGAGATCTTTCTTTTGTTTTCGTAATCCTTGGGAATTTCATTAAGTTGACAAGACGAGGTAGAAGGTCAATTACTTTACAATGGTTACTTATTTTATAAGTGATTGAATTTATAATTACAGATGCTTATGGGATAAAAACTAATTTTCTATGCATTTTTTAAAATAAAGTTCCCAAAACAATAAGAGAAAGTGCTAAATATAAGAAAAGAATCAACTCTCAAATAGATTTTCAAAAAATGGGAATTTTGCTATAGATTGTGCATTTTTTAATCCTGTAAAAGCTTAAAAATAATAAAATTATTCAATAAAAATGAAGCAAACAAACAACGAAATTGAAATTTATTCAAAAATTAGTATAATATAATAACTTTGCTTGTAAAGCCGTTTTGGAAATGGCGACTGATTTGAAATGAATTTTTATTTGAAATAGAATGTTAGGAGACACAAACACCTATCCGTTTTTAGAATCGTACTTATAAACACTTATAAGCTGTTAAACTTAAGATTGAAACACTTACAGTTAAATTAAAAACTCAACTATTTACTTAGACATTTTTTTGAAAAATAATTTCTATTCATTTGTACCACATTGGTAATACTAATGCGATCATACTGATAATACTGAACACATCGAAGTACTCATTTCATTCCGACTGGAGAGAACGCAACAAATTGTTATATGAATAATTCTTCTCACCTTCAGTGAAATACATGACTTAATTACTAACCGGAATAACTATGTTGTACTGGTTAATACATGTTATATATAGAACTTCTATGAATGATAATATATAGCATATACAGTGTTATAAATTACGGAACTTAAAGTTTCAACATAGTAACACTGAGACATAAGTCTCTTTAACTAATTTTCTCTTATTGTGTTTAAAACTTCAAAGTTCCTAATGCTTTCTCTCTATTTTAACATTAAAAAATAAATTTAATACAATACTACGTAAAATTAAGGATGCAAAATGGCTCTTCTGATGTAACATTGGGTAAATATCTTAGCTCCGGTGGCTCAGTAGTTTATTCCCGTTAAGATCAGCAAAGTGAAGCATCATTTCTCACGAACAGTGATATGGGAGGATTCTCCCTCACAAGGTTGCTAGAGCTCAGTGAGTCGGGGACGTGTTCATGTTAATATGTGACGTCCGAAGTTCTTCCACAAGGTATGGATGTGGAATGGAGGTTGCCATATCAGGTGGTTCAAAATGACGAGGTGCTTCGTGATGGGCGAGTAATCCATACCTGTTAACCTAAAGCTACAATCCGGGACTCACCTCCACCGCTATGTATTTATGTGTAACTGTGTTCTATATCAATGTAAATAATACCATAGCATTCTAGAAACATGGATAAAATAAATGAAATTTACCAAAAACAGAAATGATTAATTAAACATAGACCCCCACTACTAAGCACTTTGTCATCTGTTCTTGTATGACATGCTCTCGAAGCGTTGTGAGACGATGCAGTAAGTATGCATGCACAGCAGGCACATATGTCACTCAACATTCTTTTTCCAAGTCATAAGTGATTCTATCTCAGATGAAGTCATCAAGATGTCATCAATGTCGATATACAAGATTGTATGTAAAACACATCACATCAGGTGATAAGTACACTGAGTAACAGTTTTCACATAAAGGCTGTACCTGTACTGTCAGTACTTCCAATAGCCTCCCACTATGCTATTCTGAATACATTCGCATGATCCATTATCCCTGATTTCAGCCAGTTTCTTGATTGGTCTTTCGGCCCTTCTTCCTTGCTTAATTCACTGATATTTTGATTTTTTAGTTTCGTTCTTAAGTTTTACAAACCAGTGTTTTTAATATTCACCAAAATATTTATCCAAATATTTTCGACAGTTTTAGGCGAATATGAAAATTAAAGATTTTTAACTTTTACTTCCTTCAGCTCATAAATATGGTCCATATTTAATAAAAAGTTGAGCTTAAAAAATCATTAGTTAAAGTGAGAAAATATTTTCACCAAATTTGTTTTTATTGTTTGTATATTTAGCTAAATTTTTTTTCTTCTTCTCTTTCATTCTTTATATCAAGAAATAAATTATACCTCTGTATTTATATTCATGTTTAAAAATAAATATTTTTCAATAATAATTTGCTTTTAGAATTTGTTTAAATACTTTTATATTATTTACTGTGGAAATAACATTTAAAGAAGTAACATTTTATAATATTAACAAGGAATTCATTTTGATTTTTTCCATTTTCTTTTAATATTTATTAGAATAATTTAAAAGAATTAAAAAAAATCTTTTAAATTATTTTATCTTGATTTGGTTTTGGGCTTACAAACTTTAGATAAAATAGTTTAAATGCTTTTACAGTTATTTTTCTAAGTGGTGGTACAGCGCCATCTGTCTTTCATATGGGGAAATAATGTACTATTCGGAAAATGAACAATACGCAACTTTCTATCAATGCTTTTATGACAATAAAAGATGAAATATTTTTTGCATTTTATCAAATTTTTTTAAAATCATTTAAGCATAAGTTTTCAGAGATATTTGAAAAATTCTGTTATGCTGCTACTATTAATTAAATTTTGTTTTAAAAATAATTCATAATATGTATTTTGTAATGAAATTCAACTTATTAAATATATTATGGATTTTTTTTTTCAGACGCACATTCAAGGGTTAACAGGAAACATATCTTTTGACGAATTGGGTTATAGGACAAATTTTTCAATTGATGTGGTGGAAATGACTGTAAATAGTGAAATGGTAAAGGTAAGTAATTAAAATGAAATCTATTTTGATAAAAACTTTCTCTATTTAAATTAAAGTAAATTAAAAGTTTAAATCAGCTGTATTAAGTTATTGCTTTTTAAAAAAATGACATATTTTTAATGTAATTTGTATCATTTGATTGAAAAATTTCAAATTTACTGCGATTATGAAATTGTTTTTTGGAATAATTTTAACACTTTATGTGCAGTAAAAATAGAGCATTTAGAGTGAAATACAATGCTTTAATTTTTCTTTGAATAACAGTTACAAAGAGCAAAAGAATTGAATTTTATTCATTTTGTAGTTAATGACGTGTATACAAATATTATTTAATGTATTTGATGAAATAAACAAATGTTATTGATGTACTTTTAAAAATATTTTTCCAAAAATGTTTGTGGCAAGGAAATCTGTGAAATTTATGCATCAGGGAATTTTCTTTTCAGATGTTGTAAAAATGAGAGTTCCTTCCAAAGAGTGTAATAAATCAAGAAAAAGAATAAGAATTGCTCAAAAGGCAGACTCAATTAATTTTTTTCTTGTGACAAATATTCAAAACTTTACGGCTATATTATTGCAATATTTATTTAATCATACATCAAATAAATGCAAATGAATACTGGATTATAAAAAAGTGATTCATTGTAAGTTTTTTATCATTTCCAGGTGGAAGCAATAGATGGCGACACAAGTCTGTTTCTGGCAGCTTTTTGCAAAATTAATACATCTGTAGTTTGTAAGCGTTTCTGGACAAAAGAAAATATTTTATGAGGGTGATTATTTGACAGGGAGAGCGTTAGCAGCGGTACGTGAAAAGAGAAATGACACAAAAATAAATTACTTTCTTCAAGCACTAAAAAAAGAACGGGAACACAGCCAGCGGAATGATTTTTCTTTAGCCGCAGTGATTTATGAACTGGAAAAGTTTAGTTTTTCGTGTGGTTATTATTTCAAATTTTTCATGATATTGCTGAGTTGTTTCAGGTTTAATGAAAAATCGTTTGAACTTAACGACTCATTTCAGGCATGTCTGCTAATGAAAAAAGGAATATAAGGAAAAATATTTTGTTGAGAATCGCCTGTCTCATGTACATGTATCTTGATTTTTTAATTCGCATAAATAAGAGTTTTTCAAGGGCTTAAAACATGATTTATGCTCATTATTTTTTATTTTGAAAAAGTTATAAGATCATTGAATATTCAACGTCAATATTTTGAAACTTAACGTAAAAGTATTTATGGAAAATATTTTATCGCCTTTAAATTTTTTCTTGATAAATATAATGAAAATCCAGATGGAGTAATTACTAGAAAAAAAAAAAAACTCTCTTCCGTGCTAAGTGCCTCGCTATGAGTAATGTATTTAAATTAAGAACCATTGATTAACTTTTATTCTGAATAAATCATGTATTAAAATGTTTTGACAAATGGGGCATAAAGGTAATAAAACCTTTATTTTATAGAGTCATCTATAATAGGTTATAATTGACTTGTAGTATTAAAATGCAATTTTTATTCGAGAGCATTAAGACTGTTATCATTTACTGAAGAATTACTACTAAAAACTGTAATTATTTAAGGGATGTTAATTTTATAAAACAGTTTATAAAAAATATCTATTTTTTAAAGTTTTCTGTAAACTACATATATAAAAGCAAGAAAAAAAATATTTGTTAATGTTTTTAAATTAGTTGCTATTTAAAATATCGTAAAATTAGATGAATTACAATTAATTTTTTGACTTGAACATTGAAGCATACGTTGAATTTTCAACTTTAATGAGCAAGATCTTGAGCTGCATTACTTACTGATTACCATTGTAGTAGTTCATTTGATTACCATACTTTTTGATAAGTAATAGATTTTTAAAATATTTTTCGACAACAAATTGAAAGTATTAAAAAATAACATTTTAATAGAATGGATAATTTTATACAAAGTTTTGTCTTAGTCTTTTTATTTAGGAAATATATTAAGAGTGTATGAAGTAAGTTTTAAAGCATGCTCCAGAGAGTTGAATACATAATTGAGTACTAAGAACTAAGATTAATATATTATTCGTGAAAATATTTGACATCATTATTTAAACCTTTTGTTATCAGTTGATTATCCGACGAATGGTAGCTGTGTATAACGATTCGTTTTACGACGCAGAACCATCAGCTCATTTTCGTACTTCCTCAACATTCCGGAAGTATACAGTAGACAAGACATCAAGCGTCGACAAAATTCTTCCGGGGCTATATAAGATCTACACATCAGGCATCCAAATGTATCGCAACCAACGTTGCTAAGATGACTTTAACCTTTTATTCATCATGATTTCGTTACTATGGAGTTATTTCCTAAATGAATATACCATATTGAATAAATTGATAGTTCCATGCTTCAATTATAGTAACAGTTGTTTATGGCATTCGGAAGTTAAATTAATACATACATCCAGCAATTCATAACATCTTTCATATCCCATCAATTTTCCAGGAGAATGTTTGGGAGTAAGTTTTTGGCTTAAATATTAACCTTGTTGCTCCAACCAGATTCATGCGAAATTGTTTGCCCATCGGATTATTAGATGTTCATTTTTCATTTCCTGGTATGATTTTCTAAAAAAAAAAAAAAGATCTTAGATGTAGCTGGTTTATCAAATTCATGAATTTCAATTTACGCTGATTATGTTCATCAAGCTCAATGAATTAAGCACCGATTTTTTTAAATTCTGAATCATTTTAACTTAATTTAATTGAAGAATAGTTTTTTTATGTCCTTACTAGATTTTCGGTAATCATTTTGTGATTGAGCTGTAATTTTATTGTGCAACGCTTGTAAATATTCTTATCTAACCAACCAAGAAGAGCACTACATCCTCGATTGTTAACAGGAAAATCATATCTTTTCAAGACAGAAACCGAAATTAACAATCGATACGATTTTATCTTCATTAAAGCGCAATGTATTAATTGATATGCTTTTGCTGTGTTTTTCACTAAGTGAAACTAGGAACAATTTCAGAGATGAATGTGTCATCTTTTTTTGCAATTTAATGTTTAATGTTAATTTTCCCAATTTTCACATGTTGGTTTCCACATGTTTAAACTGGTTTCCATCAGTCCACGAAAATACAATATACTAATTAGTATGTTACTTTATAGTAGAAAACACACATACGAAAATTGCCTTACAGCTTCTTACTGTACCCAATATACGAAATGAGATATTTTAATATTAGAAGAATTTTTTTATGTGTCTCCGTTTTCCTTAAAATTTTTAAGTTATGTTTTTTATAATGTTAAATAATGTTTGCAGAAGATCTCAACAAAAATTTTTTGTATATTATAGCTAAAAAATAGAAAAATAAAATAATTTATAATTTATTAATTAATATTTGTATGCATATTATCATTAACAGATCTATTTGTATTATTTATTAAATCATTAACAACAGCTTATATTATTTATTAACAGTTATTTACTTTAGTGCCTAAATTAATTTATTTGTATCAACATGTAAATTATATTTATGGACATTAATGGACATTTTTTAAAATTATTATGAGTCCAAATTCATGTTATGACCATTAAATTAATTTATTTTATTTGCTAATGAAAGTATAGGGAAAACTAAATATATGTTACTTTTACAAATTTAATTTGAAATATATATCTTTATTTTTCAAAACCGATTGTTTGGTAAAAATTTCAACGAGAGAAAAAGTTTTAATATTATTATTTGTGAGGTATATATTTGACATTAAATAATACTAAAGCAAATATTTTAATATTTATTACAAAATAGTGTATACGCAAAATATTTATACGTGTGTGTGTGTGTGCGTGTTATTTTATAATAAATATAAAATATTTTAATATTTATTATAAAATAATTTACACACACGCATAAGCACACGCACACACACATCATCATCATCATTAGTTATTATAAATTTTCACATTGAATTTGAATGACATAATTCGTAAATACATTGAAAATTTATCCCACAATTAGGAATAGAGGGGTTAACTTATCAAAAAGATATACTTAAAATGATATACATTTCATTCAATTACAATCTTAACACTGAAGACATTCCTTTATTCCTCTCTCATAATTTTTTGGTATGTTGTTTAGAAATTGAGTAATTAATCTAGTGTTACTAACATTTTTGAGTCGTTGCAGTTGGTTAATAGGTTCGTAAATGAAGAAATAAGTAATGGCAGTTGTTTTATGGAACGTCTTTTAAGTTGACCTCCTATGTGTTACTTAATTCCAGCTTTTTCATAAAAATGTTTTATTTTAAGTTCTTTATATTTATAGGCATCAAAATGTCTCGAGATGATATCAGTTTGGTCGAGTTCCATATTTTATTTTCAAAATGTCCAGAGTTTATTGAAGATTGAACTGTCAGGAATTAAAAACAATTTTAACATTTAGTAGAGAAAATGTTAGAAGGTGTAAAATAAGATTTTTATTAAATATTCATTGAATGCTAGTATAGTCCATAATATTCCTGTTTAGTCAAAAATTGTAATGTAGTCAAAATACTTATAAATTCATTCGTATTCAAAATAACTTTTAGTCAAAATGAATAGAAATTCTAAATTAAGTTTCGATATACAATTATATATGGTATGGCATAATATACAAAAACAAACTCGAATAATGGACATCAATTTGCATTCGCAAATTTAATGATGTAGCCACTTATGTTTCACAAATGAGTTTGTCTTTATTTCAAAACCATCATGACTCAACCCTTTGTTGCGTGTAAGCTTATAATGATTCGATATATCCAAACGACAATCAAATATGAATAGTTTTCGAAAATCCAATAATATCCTTTATTATTCATTGATATTAGAAAAAAATTAGGTTTGGTAAACTATTTTGTTTTCCTTTTTCAGCGTATCAATTACTAGCATATTCTCAAATCATATTGTCATTGATTTCGAATTACTAATTTTACTGTTTAATGCATCAGTTGAAGCATTACTAAAACATAAAAATTGGTGTTATATGTCTGTGCTTGGTTCAGTTTATTGTTTTATCAGGGAATGGCTCATTTAAATTCAACGAAAAGTTTTTTTGTTCTCAAGCTTCTTCAACAAAAAGCAAAATAATATTGACAATTTTCATTAATCTATACTGTTATTGGAATTCAATATTTGTTATTTTTTAAAGATAATTATATTTACCTACTTTGATTAAAACGTTTGTAAGTAAAATATTATAAACAAGCTCAAAAATTCAATATGAACTTTAATCAGCAAGTTTTATTCAATAGTGGTTTATAAAACATCAATCAGATAAAGGATCATACTTTTTAAAAGTAATATAATTTGTAATAAATCAATATATATATATATATATATATATATATATATATATATATATATATATATATATATATATATATATATATATATATATATATATATATATATATATATATATATATATATATATATATATATATATATATATATATATATATATATATATATATATATATAATTTTAGCTTATAACATAATATAATGTTTTTAAAGTAGAAAATATGCTATTGTGTGCATTATTTTTTGACAATTTTCTGATTCGAAATATGCTCAGAATTCTCTTATTATATTCAGTAAGAGAATACTTTTCACAATATTCATTTGACTGAGCATAAATTAAATATTTTATTTTGCTTAATATACATGTAAATTTTACTAAACAATCCTAAATGTTTTGAATTGGAATGATTTTATTTTACAATGTGTAAACAAGAAATAATATATATATTGTACCAGATAATAATATTTACTACTTATAAAAATTAAACTTAGTAAACTGGATCTGAATAAAAGACCATTACGAGTTTGATAATAGGTGATTAATTTTTCACTCTTTGTTCATATATAAAATTTTAGCACTTCAGCTAAGAGTATTTTTCCATAATTCAAAAGCAAATAACTGATTAAGTGCACTAGGAAATCCAATTCAGCAAATTTTATTCTCTTAAGCTTCAACTAAAACCTTAAAATACATATATTAACATTTTTAAGCTAAATCATACTAAATCATGAGAAAATTATTTTTTCAAAAGGATTTTATTGATACGATAAAAACAATTAGCTGAAATATCATATAAAATTATTAGTTAATATTTTCTTTAAAAGTTGTTTAATTGACTTATGAAGCCTTTCTACTAATATATTGAGTCACATTCAAAATTTCTGACAGAGGTTTGAATTATAAAGACATCATTTACAATTTTGCAAATCTAGTATTTACTTATTATATTGAACCCATGAATAATGTAACAGATTTCTCATTTAAGATTTCAGAGAAATTACATTCTTATTGATTAAAATTTTCATTTAATACTTTAATTTAAAATAACTGATTAAATATACGTTGGTAAATTCTTTATGTATATCCATAAGAACTCAGGGAAATTTAATTGATTGTGAATAGCTTAGGAGCATGTTTTTGTGCTATGGATGAAATACGTTTGAATTTAGTTTAGAGCAATGCTCTTTATCATTTCTAGTTTGTTTGCTCAGCTACTTATTTTTAGTATTAACCTTTAAATTTTGATAATGTATTTACGCTGTGGTTAAAGCATTTCAATAAAATATACATTTCAATTATTAAGATGATAGTTAGATCCAATATGAAGGTATAAAGAAAATTAGGATTTATAACAGGAATTTTTTGATCATGGTATCAATTAAGCTCAAACCCTTGACTTCTTATTGAAAATCGGGTAAATTTATCATTTTACAGTAATTAAATAGGAAGAATTATAGTTATTATTATTATTATTATTTATAAAAGAGAAATTTAATTTATGTCAAATATTCCTCCGAATAAGTAAATAATTTTCAATATGTTAAGAAAATGACATATTTATATAAAAAATCAAAATATATTAAAAATGTCCTATAATTTTTAAAGCATTCAGTTTTCTTCTAAGAAAAATATCATTTTTCCCTTTTATTTATACACTTAAAAATTGGAAAATATGATATTTCTGGATTTATTTAATAAATTTATTTAATTCAACAGAAATGCCTTTTGTTATTTTTTCAATTACAGAAATTATTCTTGATTCTGTACATAAGATTTATCTGCGAAAGTGTAAGGCATAATATTGTATTGAAAGGTTCATTATTATCGATTTGTAACCATCTTGAACAAAGTGGATGTGACAGCACGAATACAAATTCAAAACTTGAAGTTATTACGTGTAGTCAGAGAGAGACAGTACCAGATGTTGATTCACAAGGGAAAATGTATATTTTTCTTTGAACATGAAATAAACAATATATATATATATATATATACTTATTTACAAGGTAATTTAAAAAAAATTAAATTTCAATTATCATCAATATTTTAGAAAATTTATTTAGATCCGTTTTAACAGAATGAGGGAAGAAAACATTTCAAGTAAATTTAATTAGTTGAATTTAATTTATTTTAATTTCCACTATTGATTAATGCCTAAAATTTAAAGTGTTAGTTTCTTGATAATAATCATGTAGCAGGATTCGAATTTTGTGTTAATTCATTTTATATTTTTTCCCAAAATAAGGTTATTTTACACATTAATAATAAACACTAAGCTAATTGAAATCGCGCATTAAGTAATTCTAATACTTACAACCCTTTCCTGACAAAATATATTATCTTTTAATGCCAAAACGAAACTTTTTATAGATCTATTAGGATTATTTATATTTTTAGATTTTGTCGAACACATTTCGATCTTAATATCTATCTTCAAGCAAAAATTTAACTAATTAATTTCGTAGTTTGTTGAGCGAATATATTAAAAGTGATATTATTTAGGAAGTTTGTACATCTGTTTACATCACCATAGAAGCTGATAATATTTGATAATAATATGGAAATTGGTAAAAAATATTGGCAAAGAACTATCACTGGTTGAACAATTCAATTCAGTTCAGAATGAGGATAGGAAATTAGCCCAAAATGATGAGCAGATGGTCAACTTTTTATGTAAACGTTATCAGAATACCAGTAGATTGAATTTCACTGTCGATGACAAACATGTTAAAACAAGCGCGAGCTATATCATCCATGGCTATACTACCGCAGCAATACTCAAGATAAAATTCCGATTTTCAATAATGATTTCACGCTGTAAGAGCTCAAGACTGTGATCAGGGATACTAATTTAAACAAGTCCTCTGGATCTGGCTTGGTCAAATGATTGCTTAATGATTATGGTCAAATGATTGATAATTTAGGTCCAAGTGTTCGATAAAGGTTCCTGAATATTATAAATTGTTCCTGGAATAAGGGACAGCTTCCTTCGGCACTGGTGAAGAGCAATGTCAATTCATTGCACTTAGAAAAACCTGCAAAATTGATGGCTTCCCGGAAAGTTTCTGGTCTATCGCTTTAACTAGCATAGCTTCCAAAATAATGAAGGAAAAGGTTCTAAAAAGACTGATTTTTTATCTGAATTCCAAAGATTTTCTTTCAAAGGAGCAGTATGGATTCAAAGAGGGACATAGTACCATGGATCAGTTATTTTCCTTCTGTCAAAGGGTCAGAGACGCTCAAAATAGAAATCTTACCAATCATGATGTGACGGTTTTCCTGGATTTAACCAAGGCCTTTTTAAAAAGTCTGGAACAATTATTAGTTATAAGACTTTTTAAAGCTTTTGGAATTGGTTGAATTGGTTCCTGGATTTATGATTTCTTAAAAATAAAGTTATCAGGGTAAAGTTTAAAAATTCCTTTTCAAGAAGTTTAAGGATCTGTCAGGAAATACCTCAGGAATCAGTGTTAAGCTCTACTCTGTTTTCATGGCATCGAAAGTATTATAAAGAGTAAATATGAGATGGGTTATTTTGAGGATTATGTGGTTCTTTGGAAACCCGACTCAGACTTAGCTTCATTGGAGAGAGACATTAATTCTGCTCTTGAGAATATTCAGCATTTTGTTAGTGTTCACAAATTGCGTTTTAACCCAACTAAGTCTACAATTGGCTTCTTCACAACCAATAGAAAACTATATAACTTTAAGACTAGTATCCTACTGAATGATCAACCACTTGCTGTGGATAAACATACAAAATATTTGGATTTTGTGTTGGATTTTGAAATATTGGGAAACTAATATATCAATTAATTCATTTTAAAAGCAAGAAAAAGGCTCGAATTCTTAAGATATATCTCAGATCGTCATTGAGGAGCAGATACTAGAATGCTCAGAAAAACCTCATATCACCTATATAACCTCAGTGGTCACCTCATATCACTAAAATTTTCTGAGGGCACCAAAATTTTCGTGATCTGTATCAGCTGTTTCGCTGAACGAGATACGCCAGAACATATCCTTGGGTGCCTGGGACTATCCAAGCATAATTTATAAATCGGTCCTTTGATGGTGCTAGATTTTTGGAAATGTTCAATGTTATGGACCTGGTCTAGCTCTGCTGACCAAAGGAGGCATGTAACAGCGGATAATAATGTAAACTAATGTTTAATAAGAAAACAAAATTATATATTTTAAGTGTAAACTTTGTATTAAATTTTGAACAATAAATATTAAATATATTTCAATAAAAATAATGTTATTAAGGTTCATCATTTTATAAGCTTAAATACCTTTTTTAAGAAGTGAAATAAGTATAAGTAAATATACTTAAAAAGATTGCCCTTAAAAGTATCTCAAAAGGTATCATGTATAAAGTTCATTTGTTTAAAGAGCTGGTTTGCATTTCTAAAATTAGTGCTAACTCTTTCACCCTAATTTGTCAAAAATAAACGTTTTTATTGAATTAAATATTTTTTTTCTTGGCGGTATCATTACCTGCTTGTTTTCACGTTATTTGTTAAATATAGTTAAGTTCAGCAAATTCATATGCTAATTAGGATTTTATGTTAAAAATAATTCAAAACGGTTTAAATCTAGTCAAAATGTATGCAATTTTGTATCTCCTAATTTGTCGCACGCAATTAGCACGATAAAAATAAAATATAATCTTTCTTACTTACGCCATTACATAAACTTCTTTTTAATATTGCTTACAGAAATCAAGTTCTTGGTTATGTTATATGTCATTAATATCCTGGAAGAAAATATTTTTTTGTTTTTTTTAATATACTAAAAATATACTTGAGAAATTTATTATTTTAAAGTATACTTAAAATTATAGATCAGGTATATTATAGTATTTTAAAATGTAGAAGTTGCGTTTTGTGTGAAGTAATTAAAGAAGTAAAGGTATAATCAGCATTTATAATACGTAGGTATAATGAAATAAATGACATACATTTCTAATTTGATTGGAAGTTTATAAATTTATCTGAAAAGTGTTATTTTGAGGAAAAAGATTTTAAAATTGTAAATCTCTTCTTTTATTATAATTAAATCTCTTTGATTTCTTACAAAATTATCTTTAGGAAGAGAGTTCAGTTAAATGTACCCTGCATCCATTATAAAAACTATTTTGATGAAAATTTCATTGTCTTGTATTTCAAGAATGTTTAAATTCATAACTTAATTTGTTGTTTTAACCATAAAGTCCTTAAAAATTTCCACTTCTTTGACCACTTGAACTTTTACGGTTAGTTTTTCACTTTCTGAAGATATTTTAAGTCTTTTTTTTTTTTTTTTTTTTTTTGCAAGTAAAACAAAACTATTTCCTTTAGAAAATCCACTCATTTAGCGCTTGAACTTCACCCATAAGGATTAATTTTATGTTTTGAAATTAATCATATGAACTTTAGAATTTGAGTTCATGTATTGAGAACAAAAAATAAAGTTTAGATTAGGATGATAGCTGAAGAATTTTTTCTTTAACGTTTTTTCTCCAAGGGTTTGTAACTTAAGCCAAATCCATAAAAATTAAGTAATTAGCTAATGTTTCGTTATTAATTTTTTATAGTTGGCTTACAAAAGTAGAGTTTAAATTGTCTTTTCATATTTAAAAATAATTAAATTAAGAATTTTTTTTTTCCATTTTTTTGAAAATATATAGATATTTTTTATTCATATATAATAAAATAATATTGCAACAATGTTTTCTTAAGAAATATTAGAGACAGGCCAAATTAAAAATTTAATATTATGTTATAAATATATGCTGTGTTAAAAAAGCAATTAAAATTTTGAGATTAAAAAAATTCTAAAATTGTTTGAGTTTTGGTCAATATTGAAGAAAATGGAAAATTCTCTATGCCTTAAAAACTATTCATTAATTTTCTTGAGAAACTATAGTTGTGTGCCCTTTATTACGATGAATATGAAATATATTTTTCTAAGTAAAATTCATTAGAACTGTGTAAAAAACACTAAAACGATTCTAATATTCTCCAAAGCTGCTGTTAATGGCATATTTTCATTTAAGGTAGAAAACAAGCGTTTTAAATTTTTAGTATTTTTTATTGTTTATTATTTTTCTTTTTTGTTTTATGTTAAAACAACATTTTGATGTTAGCTAATGAAAGCAAAGTTTCAACTATTTACTGCTGCATTTTATTCTGCTAATGCATCCAAAAGGGAGCTAATTAACGAAGTTTGTAAGTCTACTGCATCGTTAAATGAGATAAAAGGTTCTAATACTTATTTCCGCAAAGAGGATCTCATACATCTACATAGATTCGATACTGAAGTTGCATAGCATTAAATTTTAGTTTTGTCTTTAATCTCAGCTATTCATATCAAATGCTTCTTTCCATGAAAAATATTACCTTCTGAAAAATATATGTTAATAAGTTTAATTTCTTAAGATTAAATATTATTTTCAAGGGTATAAAGTAAGTAATGGAATGTTTCTAAAGATGAATTTGGATTATATTGTATTAGGTGAATGTGTGTGTATATTTTATGTATTTTAGTTTTTGATTTACTACTTGCTAAAAATTTTAATCTTTTTTAGTGAATATAACTTATTGAATTTTACTAATTATTTATATTTTGAAAAAATTTAATTTGTCATTCATTTACAAACTAAATTTTTTAATATTATTATTTTTTTAATTTCATCTTTATTCCATTGCAATTTATTTTTTAACTTCTGTTATTGAGTGTACAATATAAATATGCAGCGTTTAAAAATTTCTCTAAAACCAAAAAAAAGTAATTGCATTTTTTCAGTATAGAAAAATACATGATTTATCACTAATTTTGCTTCGTTGTAGATTGCTGAGTGGTCAGATCGTCAGAAGCTGACTATGGTCCCTCCAATCAGAAAACGAGTTCCAGAATCTCAAATAATTTTTGAAAACAAGACTTACATAGTGACTAGCATATTAGTAAGTACACTTTATAAAATGTGTGTCTTAATACTACAAATTTGTTGAGCTCTTGATAGAATTCAGAATTTTTTTAAAGTAGTTTATGTAAGAAATGTAGGCTATTATAATTCAATTTTAAAATTCCTTTCTCTGAAATAACAATGTTGAACAAACTCGAGACAATCTTGATAACTGCAATTTAATTATATTAAAATTAATTGAGAGAAAAGCTAATATAACTATTCAATTTTAAAATATCATATTGTTAAATCATGTATAAGTTTTTCACACGTTTGGCTGTGTATATGGTTTGACATTTGAGGACCAATACATTACGACCATTAAGAATTGAACGAAAACCTCAGTTCGGAAATGTATTGTCAGGAACTGGATAATGTTAGGGAAGCAGTCCAAGAAAAGAGATTGACAATTTTCCAAGAAATACGCCAAGAAAAGAGTTGGTCACAAAATTGCGCAACTAGGCTGAGAAATTCTGTCCAATACGCCATATTCTTCGAAATTATCACCCTCTAACTGTCACTTGTTTTTGTTTTCAGTGAATTCTTTTCAGTGAATATTATGCATTATTCACTCTTGTTCTTACTTTTAAATGAAAGGCATTATTTCAATCTATTATTTTCATTTATTGGAACAAAGTAGAACTTTAGAGTAAAAATAAAGTATACGAAGTTTGTAAGGTAATCTAGCAGATAAAGATTTTAACTGATTTTTGCACTAAGGTGTTTGTTTTTGTGTAACATTAAAAATTTATAAAATACATTATTTGCTTTATTTATTCAAAATGGCGCACTTAATGGAACTTATGAAGTAATTAAAAGTCAGTATCTGGGAAAAAACTCTCAAGATTAATTTTATCATTTTGTCACATAAAAGCATTATAATAAAATATATGTGTTGCTTTTCTAATTACGTTCTTGATTAGTTTCTACTCTAGTTATGTTATAATATTAACTTCTGCAAAATGTTTTCTAAAAAAAAAATTTTAATTAATTTCTCACATCAATGCAACGAAAACATATAAACTCAACAATGATTATGTAAAAAATACAATGCTAGTAAATATAATAACTTTTTATGTTACAATCTGTCTCATAAATGTAATTTTTTACTTACAATTAATCTTAACATTAGATATTTATTTAAATTCCGAAACTAAACTATGATTTAATTATAATTGTTTCAAGATGTATCATTTTAACAATAAAATATATAATGAATTAAAAAAAAATTTAAGTTCTTTATTAGATAAAAATCTGATGAAATCTTTATCTAAAAGTGAATAGTAATCTTTAAAAATAATTGATTCGCTCTTTATGATTTAAAGTCTTCTAATAAATTATTGAAAAGTTTTATAAATTTTCTTATCTCTACCTACACTACTTCAGATGTACATCAATAATTTGTATATATTTATGTATACCAATACACATACATACACATTCACACACTCATGCATACAAGGATACACATACAAGTACAAAAAATATTATATACGTATGTATGAGCGTGCACAAAATACATTTGACTTTGATACCAGAAAAATAGAAAATTTTGTTAAAATCGACCTGTATCCATTTGATTAAATTTTCCTTTAATCGATAATCGCATATTCTACTTCAACAGTTTAAAAAATGACGGTAATTGAGGCTTCACACAACGCTTTCTCTCGATATAATCTTTTTTAAGAATTCACCCACTTGTAAGAATTCATTCATATGTTATAAGTCACTTATCGCTTTTTTTCTCATCAATATTTCATTTTCTAATACTGTCTTGAACAGGGCAAAACTTCATTATGAAGTTATTTCCACTTAATCAACTCATCAGTAATTCTTATATATGGCATTAATTCCCATTTCTAAAAAAAATTCTGCTTTAACCTTTTCAATGTTAAAAGTAGCATTCAGAACAGAAAATAAAATGATCATTTTTTATTATAGTAGATAAGCCATTGGATGATTGAGTTTTAGACATCGAATAAAGAATAAAAAAGAGAGAGATTTTCCAGAAAATTAACTGTAATACAGAAAATATATCTAGGCATTGCACAGAAGGTATTTCTTAAGGCGAAATTTAGAAAAACTATTGTAACAAATAAACTTACAGATGTGATACGTTTTATACAGAGTAATATTTTAAAACAATAAATAACTACTTTTATATAAGGCAGAATTCATATTTAATTATCCAAGTTTTTATATCAATAAAACTATAAACAATAACATTTAAAATTATACATAATTTATTTTTACATATTCATTACTTAATCACAATTTTGAAACAGTTTTAACATTTTTTGATAAGTCACAAAAATTGTTCATTAATTAACAAAAAAGAAAATTTTGTTTGGTTAAAAGTTTGCGAAATTAGATAGTAGAGATAAATAATTTTTTCTAATTGTTTTTTCTAGAATTTGAGAAATTTCTCTATGGTCTGCTGTATCAAGACAATTTTTAATTATCGGAATCATCAATTATTACGTAAATCATTCAAAAAATATGGATGGCATTTTTTTAAATTTAAAAGAAATGCTAAAAATAGGCATTTGAAAATGATCAACATATCATTAAAAAATTGAAACAAAAAAAATACACATTTAAACAATTTTGTATATGCGCTTGTGTTTCATAAAATAATCTCCTTAAATCTTTATTCAATATTCTCTTAAATAATTGTATTATTGTATGCATTTTCAATAGAACAGTAAAAGCAGTGTTTTTTAAAATGGTATAATATGAAGACATGAAATTTGCTTCTTTTGAACTATTAGGTTGTTCGGAAAGTAATTTCGTTTTTCATGAAAATGCAAAACGTATAACGAATAAATATCGTATTACATCGCATATTGTCCATTCTAGTCCAATAGCTTTTACCATCTTTCTGGTAGTAGCACGATTTCACACTCATAAAGTGGTTGGTGTTTACTAGCAGAATGCTGATCCAGGTGGGAAAAATTAAATTACTTTCCGAACAACCCAATACTTATGAATTTAAGCTTAGAAATTTCATAAAAGAATTACATTTTTTAGAGAGAATATTAAATGAAATTAATGTTTGTCTACTTTTAGATGGTTATTTATAACATACTACATTTTACTAAAATAGAGAGCAAAACTTTTATAATTAACGATTAAATACGACATCTTTTTACACCTAAATATAGTTAAATGTCATATATTGAAATAAAAATTAAAATATTTTATTTTGGCCTCTGAATATAGTTAAATTTACGCAATAAGCGAAATAAGCATTTATTTATTTTTGATTATGGTATGCTGTTTGTGAAAGCATATCATTAGTAACAATATTAATGTACACGCTATCTTTTTTTTTTTAAGAAATATACAATGACTTAATATCTATTGGAAGTGTAAAGTTTTATTTATGTGTCATTTACTACTTTTGCTTTTAAAGCGTACCTCATCTTGTCAATATTTTCTGTATTTAAAAAAACTGCTTCCAGAAGAGAAGAAAAATATGAAAACTTTTACAAAAGTCAAGATAAAAAAAGGAGATATATAGTCATCGGAAAAATTTGATAGTCATACGGAAAAATTTTGTAATTATTTATCTCGTTTACTATAAATGTATTAAACCTTATGAACAAGATATAGGAAAAGTGAAATTAAGTCTTTTATCTGCAGTTAGAAGAAAAACATAAATAAAAATATTTCTTATATTTTAATATCAAAAATGATGTTTTACAAAGTTTCTAAATTCAAAATTCATGGAATAATTATATATTAAAAACTAGCAGAACATGTGACAGTAAATAACTTCTACAAAATAGAGAAATAACTGGACATAAAAAAATAAATGGAACTTATGGCAACAGAGATTGGTTAAAATATTCATTTTAAGAACAATGTAATAGCAAAAGGTGCTTTTAAAGCACATTGAATGTCATCATATTACTTATAGCTTTTACGATAATGATTTCTTTTATTATCTAGTCAGAAAGGGCTTTCACAAGTTAAAATATAGTATAGTAGGTTTTATATAGTGTTCTATAAGATTTGACTGTTGTTTTCTTAAGAGTTAAAAAGTTATTAACTATGGTTTATTTTGAGGATTTTGAATATTATTTTCACTCATCTGTAATTTTAAAAATTTGAAAAATAAAGTTTCGATGACACACAAAGATTTTAAAATTTACTTTAGCTTGCACACACACTTAAAATCCCCAATTGTTTCATAAAGTAATAAATATTTAAACTAAGCACATTACAAGCATATAATTAGATTTAATAAAATCTTTCATACATTGAACTTATTTGAAGACTTCAAGCTAACATTTAAATACTTGAGGCCTTCAGTTTATAAGTTCATGAGTTCAATTTTTACTTCGGATTGGGATGCTTCATGTAATTCTTGGGTTCAAAAAATGGCTGTGAAACGATTATAATCAAACAAGTTTGGTTTGAAGGTTCATCTATCACAAATGTGTATTACGTTTCCATCATATAAATCCTACTTGGTAAAGCTCAGTTGAGACTTCATACTAACGATAATCAATTCAAAATATTTCTTACTCATTTAGCTGATCAAATGTTAACTGTAAACTGCTGTTCATGTTATTTTACATCTCGTTTTGAAAAAAAGAAGCTTTATTCAAAATCAGAGTGAGTACATAAGAGATTAATGGCGTAAGAGACTATGACTCTTTGAATAACATACAGTGTAAATTTGATTTACCAGCTTTCAGCTGTAAACTAACATTTGTTTATAGATTAAATAATACTAGCCAAGATTCTGTCCTTTAAGACCATTAAAAGGCCATTTATCAACATGTTTACAAACTTGGGTTTGTAAATTTGTGCAGTCGAATGTTATTCATAAAATCATCAACAACTATAATGAAAGGATTATGAAGTACTGCATAACAATTACAAATATATTTGATTTTAAAAGAAAGTCCTGGTCTATGGGTAATGAGATCTTTTCATTTGCAGACATTGGAATATATAATTACACACATATTCTCAAAATTCCTAAAAGTTCATATTAAAACAAGATACCTTGAGCAAATTTTCGTTTATTTTATATGACTGATTGTGATTATAGCCACTGCCTCTAAAACTTGTCAGGATGTTATTGACTTGACGCAAAATAAGGCACTTAGGATTATTACTGGTGCTGTTGGCTCAACCGCAGTCGCTGCCATGGAGCTTCGGACTGGTATTGAGCCTTTAAATTACAGAAGAGAATTGCAGGTCTTAAGACTCCATGACAGGTGTAAGAGATTGAATTTACTTCATTGGAGAGAATACTCCCTCAGTACCCCTAGACTGAAAACACATAAATCATTTATCTCTCGTGCTGATGAACTCTATACTTTTTACAACATCACACCAACTTTACCATACCCATCACCGTTTGGCTTCTCTCCACCTACAATAAGAACTCCTATCTGCAATCTTACCATCGGTACGCCTGTAAAGGAATGTGATGAAATTCCTGATGCTCTTAAAGCTATTTCCTTAGAAATTATAACTACAAAGTATCCTAGCTATGAATGGATCCACATTTATACTGATGGTTCTGCCTGTGATGGAAATACTGGTGCTGGACTGTTCTGTGAGGTCTTTTTTTGGGGAATCCTGTGCTGTTGGACTAAAAGTCTCAAACTGTGATGCAGAGATTTTCGCCATGAATAAAGCAATCCTAAATCTCATTGGTCTTGATACTAACTTTGGCAAGGCAGTTATTTTTATTGACTCCAAGGCATCAATCTTTGCTGCTGCCTCCTACACACTTAGCGACTGCTCACTTGTTGAAGAGACTTGTTTCTAATGCTATTGCCTCTGGCTGGGAGATAGTTTTTCAATGGATCCCTAGCCACTATGGTGTGCCTGGAAATGAAAAAGCAGATGTGTTGGCTAAAAATGGTTGTAAGCTGCCTCAGCCTCTGTTTCCAATAACTGCCCATCAGTTTAATTCAGAGGCTAGGGGGAAAATTGACAAACACCTAGAGCTAATTTATACAGTACTTCCAGCAGATAAAAAGTGGAACGTTCTTATGAAGTCGCCTGTAACGATGGATTTGACTCGTGCAGTTTTTACAGCAGATTTTCGTCTTTTGACTGGACATGACTTTTTGTATAAACATCTACACCGCGTTGGTGTAGATGCTGTAAATATCTGCCCCCTTTATTTGTCGGGTGAAATTATGGACTTGAATCATTTGACAACTTGCACTGCACTTGCTTTTATTACTTTTGACTCTGACAACTTTACCAAGGCAGATAATGCCAATGACTGACGTAGGATAAAAAAATGACTGATTGTGATTGAGAACATGATTTCTATGATTTCAAAACATCGTATAGTAGATGCTTGCCAATAATAGAAATGAATAAATAATTTTCTGCATTTTCATTATGGATTACTCTACAATAATAGAGAGAATAGCAAGATGTTAATGTACATAAAGAATAAGATACTTTTAAAAAATAAGATGGGCAACCATATACTATAATTGTATTAATAACCATTTTAGGCAATGTCATTTAATAACAATGTTTTGATGCATGAGCATTGTTATTTGTGTACAGTAATACTTCAATAATTATTTCAGTTCATCTGTAAACTTCTACAACGATTCCTTAAGCATCGATAGCAAGAAAAAGCTCGATTGTTCAAATAATTCATCAAGACATGACCGTTCACTTTCTTAAAAACAAGATACACTGTTTAAAAGCTATTATCTGAAAAATGTCACCAAACATGTATATTATTTTTCACAGAATATGACAATTTGGATGATGGACTTAAGTAACAGATGTCCGTCAATCTTAGTCTGATTATGGGACAACCAGTGTGTACATTTCACGTTCTAATTTCCATGGTCTTCCCACTCTTATATCAACAGTGAATGGTGCTTATTATAATAATTACGACCCTGTGCAATATAGACTAATACGTCAACCAACTATAAAACCTCTTTCAAAGTAACTATTTTTTTCGCGGATTTTCACATTTCTCACACACACATATCTAAATGTGTTTCTTACGCATCGTATTTAACATTTGCAGTAAAAGTGCGAGCAATAGATTCGCGTAAAATTCGACAAGCAGTTGAGTTTTTGCAAATCTGTCGGCAACATGTCAATAATTGTAAGATTAAGTATGTTACAATGTTATACAACAATTATTCAAAGAAATTACTTTTATTTAAACCCGATCGGTCAAAACAAAACCAAAAAATACAAGTTATCAGATTGTTATTTTAATATCGCTGTATAATCAAAATTTGGACCCTTCTTCTCAATAGCTTTTTCACCCTAAGATTTCTTTGCCGTAATCTATCTATTTAGTTGGAAATTCAATAAAGATAAACATGTCTAAAAAGAGATAGCTCAATATTTTTTGTTTTGTTTGATAGTGAAAGAAAAACCACTATGCATATAATACGATTAGAATGTGTTATGGTCATTAATAGAGCTTATTACGTTTTTTATCAAGTCATTTTTTATTTATCAAGACGGGAAAGAACATTTGAACTAAGCAGAATAGGAAAAAATTATTCGAAACCAACATTCAAATTTAAATATCAGAGTCATGCAAACCAATTTCTCAGTTATTAATTTATAATCTCGGATTTGAATGAAGTTTATATCAATATGTTGATTTCTGCTGACAAGTACACATTTTTAACAATGCTAAGTAAAAAGCAAATATCACTGTTTTCTCAAATAGAAACTCTCCCCCTAAAGCCATATGTACGTTTTCCACCGGATGCTCTCTATGGCTCTCTAGTATTAATTAAAAATTAATGGTGGAAGTAAACTTAATGTACTCTGAAGCTATATTTTAAAATGTCAACCATAAATACATTTACCTCAAAGCGAAAGTATAAGCTAATATTGCATTTTGCATTTCTCAATGCATATTATATATATATAACTGTATAGCTTAAATATTATACGGAATGAAAAAACGATAACAATCTGAATAATTTTCTTCCGCAATAAAAATTATTTGTTGCACTTTTTATTGAATGATATTCATTTAGTAAAAATACTAGTAAGATTTTCTATCCCTTTGATAAAATGATTTCTCCCGTACTTTATCTAACTAATTTTAATTTCCTACTAAATGAAAGTAATAAATAGCTTGTGCGTAAAAGTGAAAAGACATAAACAAATAACTTATATGTCATGTGATTAAGATGATGCATCGTATTGAGATTTGTCTCATAAAACGAGCAGGAAGTGAAGTAGCAGTAAAAGGTCTGTAAAACTAAGTGATTGCCGTTATCGTTTTAGGAAGAACCGTACTTAATGAAGAAGAAAAGTGAACCAGGAGTCATTCTGGAAGGCAATGAAAGTTTCGAAGGCTACTGCAAAGATCTAGCCGATTTGATTGCCGACTACTTAAAGTTCAGTTACGTGCTCAAACTCGTTAATGACTCTAACTATGGTGGACTAGACTCTAACTCGCCTGTTGGGTGGAATGGCATGGTTGGAGAGCTTATAGCAAAAGTAAGTCAGCTGCAGATATCTTTCTTCCAATCACTTAAAAAGGATTGACTGTATTTAATCCGAAATAATATTGTATATTATTCTTTGTATTTGTGTGTATTTTCAATGGGAATATGTTATGAATAGGGAATTACATTAGTACTAATGTAATTCCCTATTCATAATGATAAGCTTAAGTAAGAAACTTCACTTTAGCTTATCATTTAAACATATCATCAAAATTTTATATAAAAATTATGCTCGACTAAAGTAAGCAAAATTAACTTTGAATAACTATCAAAAAATAATAGAAAACACTGAAATATTTCATGCTCAAAAACATAATAATTTCTCAAAAGCTTTTAAAATGGGAAAGTGCATAATGGGTTGAAGTTTGAATACTGATCAAAATGCTTGAAATCATCGACATTTCGAGTAACATGAGAAGAAATATATTGTCTTTTGTAAATGTTGTAGTGCCGACCGCCCTGTCTAGTGGTCAGAGTGCCTTACTGCGGCTAGGGAGGTTTTGGGTTTGAATCCCGGTTGGGGCATGGATGCACTTTCTCTCTCAATCTTGTCTTTGTCCTTTCTGTGTATTAATGAGGTGTGAATTGTTGCCTACCCTATAAAAGGGTGCCTATGGCATATGTGTAATTAAGCAGTTGGACTCCACCCCAAATATGGTTCAGTATAGAAAAGTGGAGCAGCACGTCCATTATTGCCAGCCTATCTGGCACAAGACAAAAAAATGTTTTTGTTTTCGAAACAATTTGGATGTATATATATATATATATATATATATATATATATATATATCAGAGAATATTTTTAAAATTAATTTGTAAGGGTGATAGTGTTTTTTGTGCTATATTGTTTTCTGTATTGAAACACTGAAAGTCATCAAAATGAGGAGGAATAAATAATTAATTGCGTCATTACAGAAAAGAAACGATTACTTGTAGAAAAAGAGATGCATGCTATAAAAATTTTGACATAATGACATAAAAAATGTGCCATTTGAACATTATATGCTATTTAAAAAAATAATGAAAATACTTTTAGTGATCTTAAAAAAAAAATTAAAAATAGTAGTGATCAAAGATTTTTGATCAATATTATCACTGAATTTCAAAGAGATTTAATAAAAAAGCAGTGCACGTAGTTAAAGTATCAACCAAGATATATATATACATATATATATATATATATATATATATATATATATATATGTGTGTGTGTGTGTGTGTGTGTGTGTGTAAATGTATACAAAATACGACGTTAATGTATATTTTTTTCTGAAAGAATGAAACAATAAAGTTATATAATTTTTTGATCTGTTTTTTGTTTCAGAAAACTTTAAAAATATCAAATTCTGTCTTTGAACGTTGATTTAAATATGATATTTAAGTAATGTTTATTCATACACTTCTAAATTACAAAGACAGTTTATTCAATAAGTAACATTTCTCTTACATAGTTAAAAAGTGCTACCATTAATAGAGTACTTTAACAAAAATGTTAAAGGAAGAAAAAAGAATTTTATCCATTAAAATTATCAATAAAAGTAGGCAATGCCTCAAAATAAGCTGAAAATGAAGCTCAATACGTGATACACCTGGTAAAAATTACATCGAAAGTCATAACATTTAGAATAGAAAAGAATAGTAAACAGTGAGTAAAAGTAGCTTTTTTTATTGTAATAGAAAGCGACATTTTTGTGTGCTTGCATGGAATATTTCATAGTAAAATACTTACTCCCGGTCTTGGTAAGCCCGTAAAACATCACTATACGGAAATTTAAATCAATGTAGTTGACTGTAATTCTCTGTGCCAAAGAGGGAATTTTTATAGCCTGCCATAAAGATTAGGCGAAACGTGTCCCTTCAGTTAAGGTGCAATTAAAGGTATTCAAGGTGTATGTATATGATTTTCAGCCCACCATCTTTACGACATGGATTGGGTACACTATCCTTATTCTAAAGTATGTATATATGCATGTGACGTGCGTGTTCATGCGTATGTGTCTTCGAAAGTGTATATATATGCATTTAATTTTCTCAAATATTAACTCATATAATAAATAAATGCATTTTACGTTTGACTACATAGTATTATAGACTTCTATTTTAATATGGATAAAGTTATGCATATTAAATTTAGAGCTTGAAAGTGTATTGATAAATACGTACTAAAAAGCAATTAACTGAAACCTAAATAACAACTTTTAAACTAGACACATCCAAAAAATATTCGTAAAATAAAGCATTATACTTTTTTCAAATGGAAAATACAGGCAAATACTTTTTCCAAAATATGATATCATATAATGGATAATTTATATTGAGTTTTTAAATCGCACGATCTTATATTATTTAAAGGAAAAGTTTATATATTGTTATATTGTTATTGTTACTAAGCAATTTAGACGCAAGTAGGATAGTAGTTGCAATGCAGTTTTATACAACAAATATACTGTGCACTTTTTAAACTGTAACTGTAATTATTACCATTTTTATTTATACAGAAAACTATATATTGGGAGTGTTTCAGCAATTATCATTCTTATGCTTTAATTGTATAATTTATAATAAACAAGAAATATATGTTACGAAACAAAGAGAAAAATCAATGAAAAATACGTCACCTCATAGATTTTAGATAGAATGAAAGTTTGCAATCATAAGGCTTTATTTGTTTTTGTGAAAACTGAAGAATTTCTGAAGTAAAAATACGAGATATTAATTTCTTCAAAACAAGAAAGAATGAAACATATATTTGAAATATTTGAGGAACTGAAATCCAAAATTACAGACAAAATGCAAAACTATTAGTTCATTCATCCAGTAATTGAATATAATACAAGGTAAACAAGAAAGTTTTTGCCATTTTTATAATGACACAAAAGAACATGATCAATATTAAATGTTGTCTATTGTTAGTCCTCAAAGTAATAACCTTTGACATCCAGCACCTTCTGCTAACGTGTTTAAAGTTTATTTTCTTTGTGGTAAAATTCGGGGATTTTTGACTCAAAGAAGTCCATGAGTGCTTGGCGCCAGTTTGCTTCACTGCTGAAGGATTTTCCACGAAAATAATTGTCAAGGAAATGGAAGAAGGAATATGATGGAAGGGAATATTTCAAGGGAATATTATGGTTAAGAGTATATGATGGTCAAGCGAATGTGATGGTCCAAGCTCAAGTGAGTAAGGAGGATTGCACAAAATCTCTCCCCAGTCGCTGTGTGATAATCCTGGCCACAAACATAGCCTCGTGCTATCGGCCAAGAGCAGCCCACCCTAGCGATTAACCAGTGCTGGATCCTTCTGTTGCATTGCCATTTACACACGTTCCAATTGCTGTGGGCATAGCTCTGCAGTGATTGTTTTGCCTGTTGGTAGCAGTTATTAGTGAACCACTTGACGAATGGCCTACCAGGCAAATCAAAGAAATGGAACAAATACAAATCTTCATCACAGAAGGACAATTTTCCCTACCTGAATTTGTGAAACCATTGCCTTGGCTTACGTTCAATCACATGAATATCCTTAAACGCTTGTCATATTAGAGTACTTGATACAGCAGTTGATAAGCGCACTTTGAAGTCGTAAAGCAAACAATATTGTAGTAACTCCTGCAACTAATCCATTTCTCTTGAATACTGTACAAATTATGATTGATGAATGAGCACTATGGACCTGTTTTTATCACGACTGATATTTCTATTCTCGATAAATCTGTGGAAGATCTTTTTTATTTATCTTATAATTAATTGGAAGAAAAGTGTTTAGATTTCAAGGTACAATATATAATAAAATTCCTATCAATTACTTAGATATTTGATATTGCCATCGAAAGATAAATAAAAATGCTCATGTATTTTTTTCAGTATTTCAATATTAGGGTACTGTTGATAATGGTATTGACGCATATTGGTGACCAGATGCTTAGATGCAGCAAGGTTTAATCAGAAATTGTACTTCTTAGGGAAACCAAAATTGATCAAATAGGTACTTTATATGATTTACGCGATGATATATTATCCAGTTTGTAAGTGATACTGATTTTAATGATTTGACAAGTAAATGACAAGTAAATGATTCTCATAAATTTCAGAAGTATTGATCACCCTTTTCAAGTTTTCCCTTTAAAAAAGTTAAAAGGGATGAATGAGAAGGTTAATCATATACTATAAAGCTGAAATGAACAAATGACCGCGTTAAGAGAGTTAGTGGTATTCACTCGTTAAAATTACAGAGATTTTTCCAAGAATGTTATGCATTTCAAAGCAACATATTATTCAAATTTTCCTCTTATATTAAACTTATATGTTAAACTATTAATTTCACAATATTTTGCGTATTATTATGTCGTAAGATGTTGTCTACGCATGTATTTGCATACATCTCCATTACTTTACTTTCTTCATTTGCAATTTTGCATATTTGTTACAACTGACAAGATGTCTTTTAATCTGCCTTTGTAATTAGTACACAGCAGATTGTATAAAAATTGTTATGACGTAACCCTTGGTTTTATTTTTTATGTAGTGTTTTGGAAATAATTGCATTTTCAGTACAGCTTATTTTGATTTGATATTTGTTCGACTTCTGTTGTCCTCTTATTGATAACTCAGAGTATCAATGTCATGTACTTAAAATGCTACAATCACAGTTGCTTTATTAAACATAATGAACTTTTTGAAAGAAATTAACAAGAATATATCTTTAACTTGAGCACATGGTAAAATAGGGCATTATATACTATATGAAACATAGTCCAAAAATTTTAACCCAGGTAATTACTACTTTTTACCAAACTATCAGAAATTTTTATGGTTTGTAATGTTCCTTTCAGGAACTAAGCCTAGAAATTTGTTGTAAACTTTTAGAGACATTTAAATTTATATGATTACATTAGCATAAAAGATATGTGATTTAACCTATTGAAATATTTACTGAATATTATAATGAATATCATATGCAATGAGCTATAATTCAAAGAATAGCATCATATATTATATATATATACACACACACACACACACATATATATATTAATTAAAGAAAAATTATTATCTAAGACCTGTATATATATATATATATATATATATATATATATATATATATATATATATATATATATATATATATATATATATATATATATATATAAAGTAAGCAATTAACGATATAACTCCTTTAGTAAATTTTTAATAACATTAAAATTAAAATTTTACTTTGTTAATGTTCATTACAGATAAGACAAACTCAAAAGCACCAGAGATTCCAATATAAAATATGAGTATTCCTAAAATTTGAGAATATAAAATTTGCGTTTTGGGTTGTAGGGTATTATCATTACGTTTAAGTCATAAAATAATGAATAGGCGTCTGTAATAAACGCATTTCACATGAAGCACACCCGATGGTAATCTCTTGTAACTTTAGACCGTTGTGGAATGAGGGAGTTGATACTGGAGCAGTATAATCCTTTTGAAGCTTTCCATTATACTAGATAAGGTAATGCTTATCATACTTACATACACGTGGTCTTATTAATGGCATTATATATAATATTATTCGAACCAATCTTAATATCTTATTGCATTTCCAAAAAGTGAAATGAAAATAAAAACCTTTTAAAACAACGTCTTAGATTGTTATCAAATTTTCATCTTTTAACCGTATTTTTAATTTATTCGAATTGATGAAATGCTGGAAGACTATATAAATTCATATTTTAATATTGTGTGTCCTTTATATTTGTTTTAAGAGATAAGCTTTGTAAAAATCCGCTATTGTATACATTTTTAAATATATATAGTGAAATATGAATAAAAGTCATAAAAACTTCATTAAAATATATTAAATTAAACTTTTATTTATACTATTGTAATTATAATTCACACAAGTTTATAATAACACATTTTTATTTAAATAACTAGAATCGCATATCTAAAAACCGGAATAAAGCATAAGAATATTAATGTGATATTTTTATTTGCTAAAAATAAATGATATCATTAGATGTTTCTATGTAATATATTGAATTATATGAAATTTATTAATTTTTTATACGTATTAATATATCTGTGTAAGTTAGAAACTGCATATTATTCAGAAAGCATGATATTATTTAAATCTGATTTCGTTAATAAGAATATTATGTGTCTTTGCTGAAATGTATCGCTTACTTGTTTTGGTATTAGTTTAGTAATATTTATAGTGTCCACAATGCTTTGTATCATTTATACCATTTATATTCCAAAGGTAATTTCCAGATTTAATAGATAAATCTATTATTAGGCTTGATGAGACTAGTAGTTTTTCAAAAATTGTATATTTATTACCCTGTTATTCTAAGCTGACAGAGAATAATAATTATAGAATTATATTTTAATAATAGGATTATATCATGTAGTAAGTTACACTTTTTCTGTAAACTAATTTCCTTTAAAATTGTTTTGTATTAATAAAAAAACTGACATAGAAAAATAGTTACATATATCGTATCAGAAACATGTTTCGGACTTAAATTATTTTACAGTTTATCTTACAAGTGCTTGAAATAAAATAAGTAAATTAAGTTTTTGTTATAAAATATCTCTATTAATGTAAGAGTTGGTGTTATTTTAACAATTGTAAATAACAGCTTGTTGTTCCACTAATGTGTTTCTGTGTACCTAGCCCTAAGTTGGGTTCTACCAGTTAGATAAAAGCAGACGGGTGAAGACTTTGTGATTTTGAAGCAAGGACCAAGCAGAAGACTTCCTTCCACCCCTAGTGGTATCATTTCACTTGGAAGACAATGAGACAACGCTCAGTTTTAACGTGCCCCAGCCACCTTTAGTGAACACCATGAATCTTCGGTTAAGCCGGTATTCGGACTCACTATGAATTAATATGAGAACAACAGCATAAAACCAAACCGGCCACAGCTGCCCAAATAAAAACATGCGGAAGAAAAAGGCATACCACAAGATGAAGCACAGCAAATGTTATATTGTGCCCAACTTTTGAATAAATGTGAAATGCTTTAATGTTGACCAAAATATTTACTTAACCTTTTGAGTCAGGCGTCATCGTTTCAAAAAACTGCTCCTATGACGGCGCGAGAAGATGACATTTCCTACCCCCTTGACCGAAAAGAGAGAGTCATTTTCCTCTCATTTAAGTGCCCCAGGTTTCACTGTGACGAATCTTTAACTTTTGAGGGAGATACGCCGCGCTAGGTCTGCCGTAATTCTAATGAAAACGTAAATGCGTTTACCATAAATACTGTACTTATCGACAAGCTATCGGTTTTTTTCTAATCTCGTTGTTTTATATACCACATTAAGAAATGTTATAAGAATTAGAAGATTATATACATGAATTTGTTAAACAAATTTAGTCTGTTTTAAAAACAATATGGCGTACATTACTTTATTACAGAGAATTTTCTGAAATAATTATTTAAAATAATTACAAACTTCTTTAAAGTAATGAATTTGCAATTAGTTATAATAAAAATTGATAAGCAATAAACTAACTGAATATTTCAAAAACATTCCTAAAAGCAGTCTGCCTAATATTAAAATATGTAAATAAATAAATAAAGATATTTTGAACAAATATTTCCTTTTATGAGTAAATACAAGCAAATTGCTGAAGTTGCATTTGAAAAAGATTAAAAGTAATCTGTGTGTTAAATACAGAAAAGGTTTCAGTTTTCTTTTGATTTAAGTATTTCTATTTATAACAAATTTCTATATTGAATGGATTAAATTATATGCTTTTATATCCTTCATTTTAAGGAAAAAGCTTAAAAATGGAATTTTTCTTTCTGCATGTTTCTGCAACTAAGTATGAAACGTTTTGCACAATGAAGATAGCCAGACGAATCTTGAGATTCTCCTTTATATGTAGCATTCAGGGGTTGATTGTTTCATAAAATTACATTTGTCATACAATAAATAGTAATATTCGGTTCATTTCTCAATGACTGAGAACTTGAAAATGTTCATTTAAAAATAATGCATTCCAAAATATACTCGTATTAGTCCAAGAAAATATTTTTGTAAAATTCTTATCGGAATATTAGCAAGAAAGCATTAGCTTTATATTGGGAATAAATTCTTATCTTCGGTATATTTAGCTTTTATAAAACTATGCTTATTAAATTATTTTTGAAAACCAAAACCGTGATTAGTTTAATGTTATACAGAAATTAAAATTACGTAGAAGAAAGACTTTTGAAACTAAAAGGCAACACACAACTAAACAGGCTAAAAGGCAACTTTTTTAAAAAATATCTACCACATCTCAATTTATGATTGAAAGTATTTTAAATTTTTTTTAAATTTCTACCTACATGTTTTTTTTTTTTGTGAGATTAAAAAATACAATGTGCTCCTGGAATATTTTTTATAAACAATATGTTGAAAGGAAGAAACCAAGAAACATGTCTAGCATTTATTCCGATATTCGTGTACATAAAAAAAAAAGTGACGTTTAGTAGTCTTTATTCAATTAGTGAATTGGACTAATGAATAAAATATATTTCACCTTGAAGAGCATATTTCTAACACTAAATCAAAACTATTTCTTTATAAAAAATTTATTTCTTTAGTCCATCTAAAAATCTAGAATGTGAAAATAGCTCTTATATTACATGAATACCGTTTCTTAATGCAAATGTTTCGAAGACTATTAAATCTTTGAATTGGGAATTTCCTAACACATACTTTCTCATGTGTAAATTATTACGAGAAACTTTTAACATTACCTTATATTTTCTTATTTTAACTTTTAAAATATCAATCTCAAAACCAGCAATTTTGGTCATGGTTAGACCAAGAATAGTCCTGTTTATAGGGATTATAATTGTCAAAAATGTAAGGACACTAATGCTAATTTTTCAGATTTTATTTTGTAATTTAGAAATAGTTGACCAGTGCAGAAGCCAGCATACCAATTTACTGGTAGTTAAGAATCATAAAATACAATATATAGAATCTCAGACTCTCATAAATATGAAATTGGTAATTAAAGAAAAACCATTAATACAGTTAAAAATAAAAATATTCTTTATATGCGTAGTTCTGTATAGTGTGTATGAGTAGTAGGATATATATATATATATATATATATATATATATATATATATATATATATATATATATATATATATATATATATATATATATATATATATATATATATATGTATGTATGTACTTGAATATCACTCTTCCTTTGAATTTTATAATGACTTCATCAACTGCAAGTTCTTCAGACGAATGATAGTGCTCCTTAAAAGATTTATTTAAAAAATCAAAAATCTTTCGTAATTTCCATAATCTGTCGTATTATTCATCTAGTTTTGATTTTTTCTTATTGTATATAAAACGAAAAAACTCAATACATTAAAAAATCTATCGTGGGACATATTTTTTCTAAAAACAGGAGTTTCAATCAATTCATCTGTCAACCAATAACATTTGATGTTATCTTTATCTATATGGCCCATTAAAAGAATAAGTCTTAAGAATTTTTTAAATTCTTCTACATCAATATCAGTCCACTTTGTCCCATGTTTTCTTTTATTACTTTCCGGATGTAACTCTAATATTTGGGAAGCATATCTATTTGTTTTATCTGCAATAAAGTTTAAAATTTCTTCTGAAAAAAAATAAATAAAAAAAATTGGTGCTCCTCAACTAAATCCTTTATTCGCTCAGAAATACCGTAATCCCCGTAAATTTAAAAATGATAGGCTTATCATCTGCTTTTGCCTTACGCCAATCAAAATAAAATGATACAGAGGAATTTGCATCATTATTGCCATCAAAAAAACTAATATCCTTCATTCAGATTCATCACAGCAATCAGAATCACTGTCTGCAAAATTTTCTTCTTCTAATTCTTCCAATAAATTTTTAATTTCTTCATCAGTCAATCCTTTACGACGTGAAGCCATCAAAATATTTTTTCTAGCGACGAAAAAAATAACTGATTGTGATGTAAAAATTTGCTAAAGTGAGACTGAAAATGCTTCCCTTTTAAAAAGAGGAGCCAATAAAATCGTTTTTCGCCAAAAGTTTCCACTCAAACAAGTGCCCGATTTTTACAATTTCACACACAAAAGAGCACAATTAAATCGCACTCAACTGCCCGAAGAAACTTGAGCGGGAAAAAGTCAGGCGCTTGAAAGGGGGAAAAAATCCATGGTACAACTGTTGTACCACAGCCGTCCCCTGAGACACTCACTTTCGTGGTACAACAGTTGTACCGCTGGGACGAAAAGGTTAAAATAGATCATTCTGAAAGGGACCTTCTACAAGAATCTGAATAAAACAGAGAGAAATAAAATATGTGTGCAAATATTAAAATAATTTTAAAAATAAAAAAAAATGAAGGAATGATTTCATGGATTTAAATTTTAAGCATTTTAAAAATTAAATCTTTTCCTTTTAATATACGAGGGTCACTCTGAAATTTTTGAGATATAGCTAGGTTTTTAAAGTTTTACTTACGAAATTTTGGTGTGTTCAAAGTAGTCTCCTCCAGCATCAATGCACTTTTGTAGAAGAATTTTCCACAGATTAAATGCCTCAACCCATTAATTTCTTGGAATAGATGAAAAAATAAATTTATAGCCTCATCAATCTCTTCTTCTGAATGAAAACGACGTCCACGTAAGCTCTTTTTTAGTTTAAAGAATAACTAAAAATCGCACATAGCTAGATCAGGTGAATACGACGGAAGTTGAATCATTTTAATTTGTTTTTGTTTAAGAAACTGAACTGTTAATCCGGCTGTATGTGAAGATGTGTTGTCATTGTAAAGCATTAGTCCCCTAACATTCAGTTCTTGTAGAATTTCTGGAAGACATTTAGTGGTATACCAGTTTGCTGTTACTGACTTCTGTCCTTCCAACTTGATGGCTTTGACCAATCCCGTACTTCTGAAGAAAACGCCATACATCACTTTTTTAATTGCGCGTTGTTTTTTCCCCATTGTCGGCGTGGGATTATCTTCAAAGACTCATATTTTGCTTTCTTGACGTGTTGGAACGCAAAAAAACGGTATGTATGTTTCTTCACCTGTTACAATTTCAGAAATGAGGTGGTGGCCACCGTCATTTAGCAATTTAAGAGTTTCTTTATTGATTCTAACACTCTCCTCTTTTTGGTGCTCAGTTAGATTATGGGGAACCCAATGGCAAATTATTTTTTTCATATATAATTCTTTATGAATGATTTTGTGTATGGCTGCGGATCCAATGTTAAGTTCCTTCTGTATCATTTGATAGGTACAGCTATTATTATCCATTAACATTTTTCGTATGGCAGACACATTATCCTCTATTACTGCCGACGGAGATCTTCCTGTGTATTCTTCATCCTGAAGAAAATTGCGACCTCTTCTAAATTCTCTAAACCATCTGAATACATTGGCACAGGCTGGAGATTTATCACCAAATGCTAATTGCAACCGTTGAATTTATTCTTCTTGATTTAATCCTGGTTTAAAATTGTAGAAAATCAAAGCGCGAAAATGTTCTCGCGTCAACTCCATTTTCTCTTCTGTTTAAAATTTATTCTACGCTAAACAGGTTGAAGTAAATCAGTAAAAAATCGTCTTCTTTGTTAAAATACTTTGTATTTTAAAATTAAACCGTTATTTTTATTTTGTAAATTTTCATCTGCGCGTATTTCAAAAATTTCAGAGTATCCCTCGTATTTCTCATATTTCTTTAATATATTTCCTGTCAATGTTTAAATGCATTATTATAATTTATTTAATTTTTTTAATGGAACAGATGATAGAATACTCTTAAGAATTTATATAAATATGTATGCATGTGTGCATTTACATTAAAATATTGAAGTCGCAGTTATTCTTATTAATCATTTTTCATTCCACGAAGAACATTATTCTCTGCCTTAAGGTAAAATAAACTACTTAGTTGTATTTTTCAAAAAGTATTTCAGACTAATACTTTTTATATTGAATCTTTCAAGTGTAATCTTAAAATCGTGTAGCTATTCATTTCGTTTCTTATAAAATGTTTGTTGGCCAGAGTATTTTTCATTCGGATTTAGTCTATAATATAGACAACGATCATAAGAAAGAAGGTAAGTACCAGTACAATCTTTCTAGTGCTATATTAATGGAAAGTAAGGATAAAATTATTTCCACATATCGAGTATGAAAGCGCTTTAAGTATTAAGAATATGTTTAGAAAATAGTTCTTAAAGGAAACTACAAACGTTCTTA
This sequence comes from Latrodectus elegans, assembly GCA_030067965.1. Taxonomy (NCBI): domain Eukaryota; kingdom Metazoa; phylum Arthropoda; class Arachnida; order Araneae; family Theridiidae; genus Latrodectus; species Latrodectus elegans. Next base: position 57,422,202 of record CM057809.1, on the reverse strand, counting down.
TTATTTCAGAATGTAGAACATTTTTACTTTAAGAAACCATGATTCTTTGACTTGAATATAACTTCATACAAGATAAATTGGAAAAATGTGTTTTCTTTAGCCAATCATCAGATTTATGATTTTGCCAGTTATCAGCCAACTAATAATTGGCTAAAGAATGTTAAAACTCTGTTTTTTCAATTTTATGATTTTAGCTTTTGTAAGAAATATTAAGTAATTTATTGGCTTATAAAAATTAATTTAAGTTTTCCCTAAATCATTTCGTTACTAAAATATTTCATGATATTTAGTGAATGTTTAGAAATAATTTTTAAGAATGTAATAAAATAAATAATTTGAAACGTTGATTTGTCATGGCAATTGATATTTAAAAAAATAATATTTATGAATGGAGAAGAAAATGAGATTCATGATTACTGTATATTATTCACACGCTCACTATTTATTATTTTGTACAAGGATACTTGATGTACTTAAATGAAACAATGATTAAATTATAAATCAGAGGAAAAAGCTAGATTTTATTTATTACTTTAAATCTGTAACTTATATTTAATTTGTATTCTTAAACTATTAATCAGTTTATCTTATATGTTGATTTAGACATTTTTATAGATGAAATTCTTGTCATGTATAAAGAATCTTTGAGCATAAAATAATTATTTATTAAATCGAATGTTGATTTCATTGAGTTTGTTTTAAAGTACAAATACATTTCTATCTTTAAAACTTTAATTTATTTTTAAAACTAATTTGAATTTTTTGTTTCATTTTTAAGAAAACATTTTAATCAATAACCCATATTTACATGATATTGTAAAATTAGATTTTTATTTCATGTAATTTGGAGCTTGTATTCTATTTTTGAAATGAATTTATTTTTGCTTTTCCAAAATGGAGAAAAAAGTATATTTTACATAAAAGAAGCTAATATTATCTTTTAAATTATCATTTCATATAAAGATGTAAATTGAACTAAGCCAAGAATAACAAATGTATTGATAATGGAAAATGTCCAAATCTGCAGCTGTATTTAAGCGAAAGAAATATGTTAATGGCATGCAAATCATTTTGACAAGATAAGAAGAGATGCAAAACTAATTAATTATAAATATAAGTAAGTGATAGACAACATTTGATTCCTTTTGTTCATTTATCAAATATCTTTACATTGTTAGATCTAAGCACAACAATGTCCCCTGACGTCTCTACTGAGAGCCACCAATAAGTTGGTGGAAAATTGGATGATTATTAAGTAATTTTCTGTCCATCCTGATCATCTGATCAAAATCACATCTCCTGTATCTTGGATGCTATTAAAAATTTGGACCAAATGTCTCGCATTCAATTCCAAAGATTGTGGATACAGACATATCAGAAGTGCTTACAGTACATTACTAGATAATTATTCTTATATTGGAAATCATGCTTATGTTGCAAACATCTTCTCGAATGTGGAAAAATATCAATGTGCAATAAATTAATAAAAAATAATTATGTAACACATATAGACTATCGATATATTATGCAATTAAAGTGAAGAGAGATAAGAAAATTATAGGAATGAGAAATTTGAAACCTTTTTTTGAATAAAAAGTTCTCAATTTTAAAATAATCTGAGAAATAATGTACCTTCTGCGATAAAAAATTTCGTATTTATCTCTTCTACATTATATATAATGTCCCAAATGTTTGCCAGTATATATGTCTTTCTTATTTAGTTATTTTCAGTATGTTACTTTCATTTTTCCTATTGTTTATTCTTAAATTCTGACTGTCTCAAAATTTTAAAATTAAATCAATAAGTACGTATTTATAACCATAATCTTGTATAATTGATTGTGTGTGTGATAAAAAAATTTAAAAAGAAATTTAAAGAACCGTTTAAAAATATGTTGTTTTAAAAAAGAAGTAAACTGAATATTTTATCTATGTAAATTACCCAAAAAATGCAAAATTTTTGCTAGATATTTTGCTAAGACATGATTTAAGAAACTAAGAGGAAACTAGCATGCATGGCAGCATGGTACTTTCTTGAAGATAATTTGTAAAATGTTGTTTCGATCGATTTACAAAAATCTTTTCGTTTTAAAAATTTCTTATAAAATTACCTTCTTCAGGTAAAAAATGTAGCATAAAAGTTCCAGAGGGTGATTACTTTTGCTAGAAGAGCGTCAACTAAATTATCTGAAACTTTTTTCATATCAGGTAGTATGTTAACGGCTTTGTACGTCTTTACCGTAAAGCTGAGATTAGTTTTAGTATGAAAATGAAAAATGACACAAGATTTTTTGGGATAGAAAGTAAGCATTAGGTTTTAGTGCCTGAAGCTATATTTCACATCTTAAAGCCAAGCACAGGCAAAATAGTAAATTTTTCATTCTATGATTAAAAATTAAATGAGTTTTAAATTTAAATGAAAATATGCATTAACGGTATGCTTAAATTTAGTTTCATTTACCATAAATTAAAAATGAATTTCCTGAGTGTCATTTTACACGTTTTAAGTCTTAAATTATTTAAGTTTAACTATAAACAAAAAGAAGTTTCATCTGAGAAATAATTAAATACATTTATTTTACTTTAATGAATAAGCAGCTTATAACAGCATATATTCTCCTTTTAGTGATTGCCTTGTAAAAAGAATTCCAAAAAAATTCGTAGAATAAGTTTTTATAATCTTGTTAATCTTGTTTGTTTTATTAATTTATATCAGAAATAATTAAAAAATTAAAATGTTTTATATATATATATATATATATATATATATATATATATATATATATATAAAGCAATAGTATGAGAATAAATGTGGAAGTTTAATTTTTTTCTTCGTAATATTTCTGAAGAAAAAAGTTAAATTTGAATATAGTTTCTTAACAACTTTTTTAGAATAATTTAAATTTATTAGATTGAAGTGCAGAGTTTCTGTAACTAAATGCTTTACTTAAATTGAGGAATTTGTTCTATATGTTATTGATATAAGTATCATTTATTTACTTTTGAAGAAAATTTGTCACTTAATCTATCATTTTTAAGAAGTTGTAATAATATGCAATATTTAGTTTCAATGTTGATTTAAAACAACTATCGGTATGAATATAAATATTTTAAAAGTATCATGAATATATATATATATATATATATATATATATATATATATATATATATATATATATATATATATATATATATATATATTTAGTAGGTTTTTTTCAAATCCAAAATTTTTCGCCTAGATATTTTACACAATTGATATATATCAAAATATTTATAAAATTTATAATGCCAATACTACCACTCCAATAGTATTGAATTTAATTTTATAATATAAACGATGTTTCAATATTTTTAAAAATGTTTAGTACTTAACTTGATAATTTGTTCCTTTAATAGTGTAATTGCAAAATTTTTATATATTTTCTATTACCTTAAGACACCTTTTCTTTTTTTACAGAAACGTTATCTTTGATTTAGAAAATAAATTCATTTCACTTACATTTAGCAAGTGATATTTTAATTTTAAATCCCGATAAATGGAATACCTAGATAAAATGTTTATTTCAACCTTCTTGTAATATTTTTGCAGTTTCAAACCAATTAATAAATTAAAAAATAAAATAATATCCTGAATAATCTTCCAATTGAGGGCTTGGCTTATTTTTAACAAAGTGAAGTGGTATGTTTAATAAAAGGTGTGGATTTATATATATATATATATATATATATTGTATGGAACTTGTATATTTTAAACCCACTAGATAATACCTCTTCACCATGCTTGCCAATTGAACACAGGCTAGTTCACACACACACACATGTTCAACTTTTTTTACGCAATCTTTTAGACCATTTCCAATTTTCAGAATTTACGATACCTTAAATGTTTCAGGTTTGATATTTTAAAATGGGAGTCATAAGTTATTTGTGTAAGTATTTTAAATTCGTATCAGATATATATTTTGAGAAGAATTCTGGAACAAAGTATACTAATTTGTATAATGTCATGCAGAAAATCATCGATTTCTCAAGTATCTATTATATGAATGAGTAATAAAATGAATTGTTCCATTCCATTCATTTTTTAATTTTCATTGGTATAGGGATTTATATATGTTTTTGCAGTCTTAAATAATAAAACCTCATTTGTGACAATTTTTCAGAGAAATGAAGAATCATAAATGTTACAGTTTATAACAAGAAAATATTAAAGTAGAATTTATAGCGATAAATGTTTTGTATAATTTATACATATATTTGCTCGATGGTTTCCATGAAATGATTTTTACTCCTCATATATATATACACATGCATACATACATGTACATACACTTACATTGCTTAAATTTGATAAATTCAACAATTAATGAGGTATAAAACTTTTTTAAAATTTTTTTTTGTTTCCCATTATTATAGTATTGTACATATACATAACTGAACTATATACTCTTAAGATAATATATATTGAAAAATATTTTTAATATTTCTGTCTCATAACAACTACTTTTCTCCGAAGTATACTTATAACTTTGAGAAATTTTAAAAGAAAAGTGAAGAATGTGAGATGAGTAAGGTAAAAATAAGAACATAATTGTTTTCTTCAGACTTAAGAGAAGTAAATCCGCCTTCTTTTATATTAAAACAGAGAATTTCAAGCAAAATATTACCCTCAGTATAAAAAGTTTTGTTTAATATTTTAAGGTTATATGCATTTTTTATCTAGCCAATCAAAAGGCTTAGTCAATGGAAAATTTTTTATTTTTATAAACATTTTTGAATTTTAGGAAATAGTATCTATGACGTAAAAACTCATATTCATGTAACACATTAAACAGTTATTGAAATATATTCTAACAGCGTATTCAAAATATGATTTTAAGTATGAAAATCATATTTTGAATATCAATACTTTTTTTACATTGTTTAAGAAATTACTTGGCAAAATTTACGTACAATGAAAACGGTTTAGTAATAACATTGTAAAATATCTTAACAATTAAAATTTATTATTTATTAATGTTTTCTGTGTAGAAAAGAAGATTTATTTATTTCATAAATATTTGATAGTTAAAATCCGTATTGCTTAAATGTTTAAAACAAGGCATGCATTAATGATAACCATGAATAAAATGAAAAATTTGAAATATATTGACGTATATTAAAATATATCTTTATTTTCTTTGGATTATTAAATAGTAATTAATTTTGAAAGATATTTTGTGATTTTCAGTAATATGGCTTGCAAAATTGTTGCCAAATTATGATAGAGGCTTTTAAAATGTATTTGAATTATGATATTTTAACTGATATTTGCATTGTAGTTATTTTATAAACGGAAAACTTGCTCTTACAATTTTTTCCATTGTCAAATAGTAATGTAGCTTATAGACTTAGTTTATGAAATGCATGTTGCATTAATAATTTCTTCAAAACATGTACACAAAGAATATTTTAAATTAAAAATCTTTTGTATTGTAGAAAATAAATGCAAAAGTCCCAATATGTTTGGATATTCAGCACATTTTATTTGCTATTTATTATACAATTATTGCTATATTATCTTTTCTCGATTAAAAATCACAGATAAGATTTGGTGTTTCTATGGAATTATCATGGTACCCAAGAGTTTTTATATTAATTTATTAGAAAGAAAAATAAAGTATTTACTTAATATATGTCTATCATCCTGTATTACGGTTAATTTCGATTAAAGATAATAAGAAAATGTGTTAATTTAATAGAAAAAAAGAGTTATTAATGTTTTGAATGAAAAGGAACGGCAAACATGCATAAAAGTATTTAAAAGGAAATATAACTAAGGGGTAATATCAGTGGAAATATCATCAATTCAAAATGTCCAATAAATTTAATAACTGAAAATCAATTTTCTAAGGAATATAACTTCTAAAATGATTTAATGACTTTATAAATGTCAAATTTCTACGAACTTTTTATAATATTTTTTAAAGAAACGAAATATATGTTTATAAAAATTGCAAGAAAGTACACCTTTTAAATATTTTTGTATGGAAAAATTTGAAAGGTTAAAAAAATTTTGCGTTAAAAGTAAGAAAGCAGTTATCTTTTTGTTGGCTTTACTTTCTTAATTAAACTTTTTCATTGCAGCTTCAGACTGGAAAACAATCAAAATAATTAAAAATTCCTATATTATTTATAGATAAATAAAATTATAATTAAAAATAATATAATATAATAATAATTACAATAAAAAATAAATAACTGCCATCATTATAAATTAAAAAGCTTACAAATTGTTTTAATAATTAGTTATCATAAAACTCTCTGTCTCAAATGTTTTTTACACACTAGTTGAGACTAATATCAAACACTTCTGAAATATCAAGCATTTCATTGTTATAAACCTGAATTTATGCTATCCAATACATAATTTAATAAATAAAGTTTTAATTAACATTTTTAAATTGGATTATCAAAATTTCGTTTTTGAATGTGAAACCATTAAATCAAGAAACTAAACAATAAAATAAATCCGCTATTCTTTAATGTCTGTATGTGTTCTTTCAATGCTTTATTCTCTTTTGAAAGATTCTGTAAAGGTTCGATTCGAACATTCCTCTTGGGATATAGGAAACATCAATTCGGTAATGAAGATCCTGCCACAGTTGATTTAGTATGCCTATATCAATTTGATCTAAAGCATTGACGATGGTGAATAGAGTTTGCGATGGGGAAGGAGTTTTATTAAATTAAGTTTGAACGTGTCATTGACTGTTGTCAGAGATTCACTTGAATACAATTCAATCGCAACATATTCCAGTAATTTGAGTGCATCCTAGTGAATATATGACAAGCACTCCTTTGTTCTCAAACAAAACATCCAGGCAGAATAGTTTTTCAGAACCAAGACTAGAAAATGTTAAATTTATTTTATGTTTGTTACATGTTTCATACTCTTAAAATTATACCCATTCCTTACCTTACCAAAAAATATACCACCAAAGATAATAAATTAATTTTAGAACATGACAGCGAATACGTGTTAAATTTTATATTCAAATTAATTCTGTATTTAAATTATAAAAGACCGTACGTTTTATATTCTCTCTTTTATATTCATACGTACTCTTTTATATTCATTTCGAAATGGACGCATCTAAATGCACTTAAAAATGATCAAAGTCTCAATACTAATTAAAATATTCTAGGTAACATTATAATTAATTTATCTTCAAATATTATTTTTTTAGAAACATAATTATGTTTTATGGTTAAAAAATAATATTATTACAAGATTCATGTACGAGTATGTAAAAGAATATTATGAAACAACAGATTATATTTTAAGTGTAAATGTGCTTTACTTTTGTATATATTATGAAGAAAAATAATGTACATTTTTTTGTTCATAATGTTATATAATGTAAATTTTAAGTGAAAATGTACATTATATTCGCAAAAAAGATAGAGATTCACATTATATAAAAATACGAGTTAGAAGTACAAGTATCTTTATCAAATTTACTGGTATATTCTTAAGTAATTCTTCTTTCTAAGGCAATTTAATCTTTCTATAAATGTTATCAAAAAATTAAGTTGTTTGAAAAATGACCGCTGTTAAAATAATTATAGTAATAATTCCATTGTGCTAATTATACATGTAAAATAATATTTATATATAAAAATGGAATCGTATTTGTTATCAAATCATTACATAGAGTGAAACAAATGTCTTAAATATTTTAAATTCTTTTTAAGGTTTGATATATTAAGTAATAATTCTTCTTTAGATTTAATCTTTTGTGTTATTTAATAAAACTAATAAAGAAAACTGCAGAAAGTGTTTTTAAAATTTAATAATAATAACACAAATAGTTGTAAATGATGCATGAATTTTAAAAAATGGCATAATAGTTTTTATTAAGTAGTATTAATCACTAATTTATTAAGCATTAAGTTTTATCTCACGCATGTTACTATGTATCTTAATATTATTATATGGAAACTAGTTGAAAAAAATCTCTTGGTTACTCAGTAAAATTAATATTTACTTTACAAAAATTAGGTACATGGTTTTGTTTTCAAAAAATAAATTTGAATAAGTTAATGTTCTTCGAAAAGATACCACTTGATGTATATAACAAAAAATAAATTTTCATAAAGTTATAAAAAAGATAATTTTTAGTAGCAAGTAAAATGAGATATAACTATAGTAAAAAGTTTTTTTTTTCACAATTATGTGATAATATCATTTTATACAAAAGAGTACCTACATACGTTTTTATTGTGTGAAAAGAAAAATTGCAACATAAGCAAGTGTACTTTCAAAAATGCTTTTGAATTAAACTTAAAGTCAACTTATTTGAATCACGAACTTTATTTCAAGCTTTTTATTTATGCGATAACATCCGATTTTTCAATTTGATAAATAAATATTCCTACATCTTTTCTATCCCTATCGTGCTTACTAGTTGATCATGTGCACTTGTAAAAAAGCAAAAAATAAATTGTTGAGTCTTTTCTTTCACATAAGCGCATTTGAAATTTGTATACCTCAGATCATTGGAACACATCTATTCACGCAGGTCGAGCTTTAAACAGCTCAGTAAAGAATTCAGATGCATAAAGGTAGTTTATATCGTATTAAATGGATGAGTTATAGAAGTATTTCTAAAGATACCTTTTAGGAGTCTTCAAAAGAGATTGAGGATTTCAGTAAATATGTATATTTTTGATCACTAGTACAAATCTACTTTCGTGAAATCAGTTTTAAATGTTCAAAACAGCTGAGTTATAAGTTGTGATACATAAAGGTAGCTTATACCGTATTAAATGGATGCGTTATAGAAAAAATTCTCGAGACTTCTTTTAGGTATCTCGAAAAGAGATAGAGTATTTCTGTAAATATATCTGTAAAATATACAATTCAAAAGACATGAATGCATATATTTTTGAAAGGGTGTCAAGAAGTTTAATATGATTTATAGTGTTAACTCTTAAAATGTTAAAGTATCGATAAAATTAAAAAAGGGTTTTAATTCAAAAACATTAAATTGCAATGAAATTCAATATTTTATAAAAGTCTGATAATTAAAGTTGTTTTCTTTAAAATATCAGTTAAGGGATAAAAAAAATAAGACTGTCTATAAAAATGCTATTTGAAAAGTCATAAGTAAATTGAAAAAATAATTTTTCAATGTGCTTTGATTAATTTAAGGAATAAGCAATAAAGATTTGTTCCCCACACCTGCAATCATAAATCACGAGTATCATTAGTGTTAATCACATTTCTTTTTAAAACGGAAAAAACCAAGACATTTTATCTTTTTTTTGCATATTTTTTTGGAATTATTTGAAATTTTTACATGGTTTGAAATGAGTTTTTGTTTCTTTTGACTATTTTGAACCAAATGTAGTTTTGTCAAAATTTTCCGTTAATTTCTGTTACTGCATGTTAAAATTATTAGCATTACAAATGAAAACATTAAGAAATGTTTATTGAAAAAAAAATTAGACGGAGAAAAATTTTTATTCCTCTAATTTATAAAAGAGTGCTGTGTTTAATATTGTGCTATTATTAATTTAGTCATCTGTTGCAACAAACAAATTAGGCCATCTAAGATGTTTTTCAAGAGCATTTTAAGGACATAATTATTATGTAGGAAAAAAATGTAATTTATGAATAATTGCATTTAAGCATTGAGTGTACATTTAAAATATGATATAAATTATCATTATTTGAAGCAATTCTGCTCTCATTGCCAAAAATGCCTTTAAAATAATAAAGGATTCTTTCCTAAATATTATTCATTTTTATGTGCAAAACAAAAGTAAATAATTAGTTTTTTGTTGTGAACAAAGTTATCTATAATTAAATTAGGTTTAAATAAATGGATATTCCTTTCATTATGCTAAATTTTTTAAGTAATCTCTAATATAAGTGTTTAAAATGCATAAAAAGGAGATTATTATCTTAATCGTTAATTATTCATATATGTACTCCTCAAAAATATAATTATTTATGCATAACTTCGGATACAGTATTCTACTGTACTTAAAATTTAAAATATTTAACACAAGTGAAATTGAAACAAATCATATCAAACATGTAGTTTTTGTAATTATCAGATGATATATTATAATATAAAAATAGTGTTTTTGTATTACAAAAGTATCTGTTTATCATATGCAAGCTGCAATTATTTTACACTATAAATGCAGGCCTTTTGGTCGAAATTTAAAAATTACTATTAGATGATGTCAGTATTATTATTTTAGATATAATATTATTTGCTACTTTCAGTTGCTATATAATCAAAAAGTTGCAATAGAATGATTTTTAGTTTACTATTTGCTTTGCTTGTAAATAAATCATTTATTTTCATTTTATTTATTTTTTTTGCATCTGAAACAAATGCTTCTGTATTATATTTGACACTTCATGAAATTTACTTCGTCCTAAATGGTGCAATTTTTTAGAAGTATTCTTCAAAAGAATAATTAATCTGAAGAAGATATTTTTGATAGTTTTTATAATAGATTATATATTGATAATACTTAATAAAAAAGAATATCATTTATAATAATTGTTGACTACATATTTTTCTTCAATGGGTATTTAATGCTATGAGAATAAAAGTTTTCGGAAAATGTTTGACAGCCAAGTATCAGGTTACTTCTTATGCTTATTTTGTAAGGTTTAATATTTTTTCTCTTTACAGTTTTGGTAACAAGGAATTTATTTTTGCCACGTGCTATTTTTTAGCAATCTCATTATTTGGAGGCATTATTTATGTGTTGATAAAGCTATAATCCCGTTCAAAAATATTCTTTTATTTAATTTTTTTGAATATCATAATAGCTTTATGATCACTCGTTTATTTGTCTTGCATATTCTTGAAAGTTCAAAATAAATTTTCCCTTCTAAAAGCATTTCGACGATAAAAATGCTTATACAACATGGACGTCATAATTTTTAATGATTTCATGGAAAATCTATACTTAAGAGAAACAACATTTTCTTACTTTCCTTGCATTTTTCTACTTTAAATAAACATTTAAAATCATAACAACCATGGCTTGCATCGCTCTTTTGACATAAGCTGTTGATTCCAATTATGGCAAAAACATGTTAGTAATTCCAACTATAGTTGAAGTGCAGTAGATGGATTTTGAATACCGGTTTTTGAAATGCATGTTTGTTGGGATTCATCCTTAGAAGTTTTCTGGCTATTCTATTCATTTATAGTCCGTGGGTGAAGAACATTATCTATAAAATATCTTCCTGCATGGCTATCAGTGGACGCTCAAATGCTTTGAACATCTTTCGTTTATTAAACTTTTTTAAGATTTCTAAAAAAAATTTATGCTTAAACTAAAGACTTTTATTTAAGAAAAATAAACTTATCTTAAGGACAAAGACGTTTATGATACGAAAAGTAACAATGATAATAATTATGTTATAGCCGCTATTTTTTTTATAGCTTACAAGTTTTTTTTTTTTTTTTAAGTTTTTTTATGGCAAACTGTTTTATAAAAAATATAATCTCAAATATTGAGTAAAACATTTATATTAAGCACATAATTGCATAAACAATTTAATTTTCAGTTTTATTATAAATCTATCAATTAAATTCACGGTTTATAATTTAAATATTACGTTTTTTTTTTTTACCTATAACTTTTCTTTAAAATCATCCAAAGCGCTGTTCCTAAGCACGAAAAGAAATGGATAATTAAAGTAAATTAAAGGAATGTGTGAATTCTTTTGGGGAAATATGAAGATACACATAAGCATTTATGATATAATTATAGAACTCGGAAAAATGTATATTATTTAGGCATATGAAGAAGTGTATACACAAATATCTTTCTCAATCTAGCATATACATGTCCATAGCAATGAATATTGTTCTATTAAATAGTAGTAAAAATGAATATTAATTTCAGTTACATTATAAAACACATTCTCTCATTACAGTTATAATAACTGATAAAAATCTCTATGATGTCGATGATTCTACCAACTGGCATACTGCTGTATAAACTTTATCCTAATTATAGTAAAATATTGACAGTTTGTCCTAATTATAGTAATATTTAGTAGTTTCAAGGAATTGAAGCTGTCTTCACAGCGTATTTTTAACATACTGTTTTGGAATAAGGTAGTAAAATTTGGAAGGTAATTATGTAAACATTGTTTCGTAAAATATGTAATATAAATTTTAATGTTTTATGGCTGATGAGATGGTAAATGCACTTAGTTGATTTCATATGATAAGCAGCAAATGCCTATAAAATTTCATCAACTTCTTAAGAGATTCGAATATTGTTGCAAGACTATGGTGAAATATATAAAAGTGATTAACTGTTCCAATAAACTCCTTCCCAGATATGATATCAAATGTATGTAAGTGGCTCAGTTATGAAGCAAATTTTTATGTTCTTATGATTTTGCTTAATCATCTAGTACATTTACAGTGGGGAGATGTCCTAAGCCCTTGCTGAGATTATGGGAACCTTTGCTGAAATATTACACTAAAAGCTAAGCTACTAGAATATCACCTCTTCAAATATGCAAATAAATATATTTGTTACACCTACTGATCTCTCTTAGAAATGAAAGATTAATCTTATTGATGTAGGACAATAGCTCATTGTAGAAAAAGCTCATTGATTACATCTGATATTTCTGCTGGTATTTCTTTAAAATCTCATGCGTCAAAAACGGCATTTCAATTCAAGCCTTTTAAACTCTGACTTCTTTACAATACATAAGTACACATTGTACAATTTCTCATTGGTTTTTGGAACACAAATACTAATAGTTTGCATAAATCCTCAAATCGCATTAATGTGTAAATTTCTTACGCTCTGACTACATATTTTGCCGGATTCTTACTTTTTTGGCAGTAAAATGTATACTATTGAAAAATCGTTTCATCAAATAATATATTGGAGCAATATAAACTAAGGGATTGTGAAAAGTGAAGTATAAAATCAGTTTAATATAATAACTATTTAAATGTTAGTGTAATATTGTATTTTCATCGTTTAAAAAATATAATGCTTGATATAATTTTAATGTTTGTGATTGATACCGAACTGTACTATTTTAACTATAATGAATTAATTCATTATATTATTATTTTTAATTGTTTTTAATTTGGATCTAAATTAACAAATATTTAAGAGAAATTAAAATACTTTTATCGCTTATTAGAAGAAATAATAAAAGGGATTTATTAATAGTTTATTTAACATATAGTTAAATATTTTTATTAAAGTAGTCTTTAATAAGGATTTTGATATCATTTTAATATATTTTCAGTTAGTATTTTTATAAATAATGCGAATTTTGAAGTCAAAAAACATGTATTCATTGTTATTTCTAACATTTCAATAAGAACAACAAATAAATTTTGAAAAGAAAAAAAAATTTAAAAACAGAAATTTAAAAAAGTGAAAAATGTGAAAACACTTCTAGAATTATTAAATTAATAAATAATTTTTTTAATTTTCTGATCATTTTATTGCAATTTGCACAGTCTCACATGTAAAACAAAACAAATTGATTATACTTTTTAGATTTTTCGAAATAATTTCTATTCAGAATTCAATTTCTAAAACATAATTTATTATTCTGTAATATAACTGATTAAAACACAGTATATGGTTTATTAACAGAAAGAAAGTATATATTCCTCAATCTCAATAAAATATTTGGTGTTGCTATTTAAATTTCTAACAAGACAAAAATTGGCTCAAAAGGGATTTGATTATTATTTTACTCAATTTCTAAATGGATGTTTAACATTCAAATGGTTCCAAATATGATTAGATAAAAACAATCATACAACCTTGTTTATATATTAAATGTCAATCTTAAAATATTATTAGATTTTATTACATATCTTATAGTGATTTTTATAACATTAAAATGGGGAACAAGCTTTTTTTAGATAGATAAGCTATATATAATTGCAAAATTTATAATTTTATAATCAAATATTAGTCCTTTAAAACTATTACCTATTTTCCCTATAAAAGTAGTTTCATCATTTTAATTTATAGTATATTTTATTAGTGAAATTTTATTACTTTTATTTAGGAATTTTTAAAAATAACTTAAGATAATTAGTTGTTTTCTTTGGTTGTGCGAGTTAAAGTGAGTAATTAATATTTTCCTTTAAAAATATTGGCTTCTAAAAATAGCAGTTATTTTGAATTAATCTTAATAAATAATTCTAGGAAATAGTTCTTCAGTTGATTTAAAGTTTGTCATAAGCAAATTTTGAAAATAAGGCAAGAAAAATTGGAAATATTTTTTATTTGTAGATTGATAGTATCTTTATTGCAGCTTAAGCTTAAAATAGATTATTTAAGAGAATTAAAGTGAGTTTCTCATTCCATAACTAATGTGAATATACTTATCACTAATGTTGTTCATTAAGTAAGGGAATATTCTGAAATCACAGCTGTTCTCCGGTGGCAATATTTGAATTAGACAAACATCGCTCTGAATAGTTGTAGTTTCAAATTATATTCATTTCAACTTATTAATAATAAACACAGGCTAGCGGTTTATTAAAAAATAATTCAGTTTGTTATGCTTGATTTATAACATTCAAAAATAACTTTTCAATGGTAATATCATTTTAATATTATATAGAGAGAAAAAGTATCTTATTCATGATTGAATTATATATATATAATGAAAATAAAATGTCAGATGCACCATGATCTTTGAAGTTAAATTTGTGCAACTTTTCACATTTTGTTTAGAAAATACTGTTATAAAATGCTAAGATATTTGAAATTTTTTATATTATATAGAAATAGATACTGGATGAAGAATAAAATCATTTTACTGCAAAATATTTTTTTTTTCCATCAACGCTGACACCTATAATTTTATAAAACTTATACTGTTTATAAAAAAATTAGATTAGAGATAAAAACACTGTAAGTATATCTGTAAAAATAATAAATTGTGCATATCCTTAAAATATTAATGTACATATATTGTTCAATACTGAAACTGTATAACGTTTAAATAGATACCTCCATAGTTATTGGTATTCGTGAAATTGTGGATGCAACTAATATATCTATATAAATGATAGCATTATATATACCTATTAAGCTTATAATACATAAGAAAAGAAAATTATGCTTATGTGATAAGTTTAGATAGTATCAAACATATAATTTTCTTGTTGTCAAACACAAGAGAATTTAAAATCAGTTTATTCCTGGTTATTTCACTCAATGGCGTTTTCTTTTCAATAATAGGCCAACTACTATCATCGATTGAAAATAAAGACATTGGGAATATTTTTTAGAATTTAAATCTTTGGTTTATTACTTCAATTTATTACTTTTTTTATATTATATTTATACTTATACTTATTCTGTTTATTACTTTAGCTACAAGGGTGTTCAATAAAAAGTAATTTAATAGTGAACACCCTTGTTGCTAAATGCGATCATTAGCTGTAGCGAGAGCACTTTACTGATATAGATCTTGAAAGAATTGTTTAAATTTATAATTTGTGAGGTAAATGAATGCCTTATTTCTCCAATTGTAATACACTCACAATTAAAAGTATATTAGTGTAATCCTGTAGCCAAGTGAAAACCATTCTTTGATTTTTCCCCGGAAACACTTTTTAATAGGAAAAAAATTTATGTTTTACTCAAACATAAAACTATTGAAAGAATATATCGTATTTTCTTTTTACTTGACTATCAATAGAAACATTTAGTACTTTATTGGTCAACATCTTTAGAGAGACATTTCAGCTACCATGCAGTATTGATAATTTACATGGTCTAATTTAAAGGATTGATTTTACATACCTGAGACAAAAAAATTATGTCTTCTAAATAATATACTCCAATATATATAAGTGCATACATTTCTTCAATTTTATATTACTTTTCATATTGAGTTAATTAATTTGTTGTGAATATATTATTTCTTATTTCTTTATTGTATGCAAATGAATAGCAATTGTATTAGTCATTATGGTATTACGATTTCAGTGTTGAATATTGTACTATTGGGAGATTAAAAATTGCTCTTGGAATTTATTTTTCTATCTTTAAACATACATAAATATGCATGTTTAATCTTTAAGCTTAACTTAAGCATATACTTGGATTTAAATGTTATGCTCATTAACATATTTTAAAACTGTTGCCTTTATGATCTAGTAAAAGCTTAGAAATAAAATTATTTATAATATTACAACTACGAAAGCAACTAATAGACATAAGATCTAATTTTTAAATAAATGTGGAAAAGTGATTGGAAAGGAGAATTTTTCAGCAAAAGTTAAATGTAATGAATGATCACTACAGAAAAGGATTTATGGTTTAGTTTCTAAGTGGAAGTGTAAATAATGGCATTTATTTACTTTTAAAGAAGAAAACTAGAATTTTAAAGGACTATAATTCCTTAACTCTTAAGTACTTAACATGTTTTAAAAATGCTTAGAAAGAATATTCGAGAGCGTTATAAAAATGAAAATAGACTATGACCAAATTGAGTGAGAAAGAACAAAGTAAAAATTCCCAGTTAAAAATTACTATTCTCACAAAAAATAAATTTTGTAAAGTTATAAAAGGTTTAAAATATACAAAAAATTGACTTTAAGTTGTTGAAAACGAATTCCTTTGGACCAATTATATTATGATAAGAGAAACGTACCAAAGTACAGCACTGCAATGAAAACTTTGCCTTTGACGTAATGAACAATTTTTTTCAGGTGATGGTATATTACAGTCACTCGAAAATTTATCACTTTCACTTATAGATAAATACCATCTACCTTTATTTTGGAAGGTTTCAGAAGGTGCACATAATAGAAGAAAATATGTGTTGCAAATTCTTATGTGATTAGTTTCAAAATTTATATATTTTGAAGATTTCTAGAAAATTAATGAAGGTAAAATGACATGTTCTTAGACTCATTTAAGCGAGAAACTCAATTACAAATGTTTGGCGCTTCAATATTGTTCATCACTATCGTTTCCTGAAAAGAGAAACGATTACACACCAATAAATTATTTTTAAAATAACGATTTTTTCCCTCAACTGTTAAAAAACCCATTGAAGTCTCATATTATAGAAAAACTGTTGTAGATATAGAAAATAAAACTTCTATTTCAACAGGTTTGCAATCTATGACTGCAAAAAGACACTAGTAGGGCAATATCTGCTGCTAAGCTGAGATGTAATGGACATTACATACGGATAAAAAAGAATTTGAGTTCATTTATCTTTATCATGCTTAAAATTGTGTCACCAATTTATTATTTAGACTATGCTTGCTTGGACAAAGTTTTGTTTCGGATAAGTCGAGATTTCCAATAACCAAACGCTTAAGACAATGGAGAGAACACAAAAAATACAAAGCCAACCGGAGAACATAATTGATCAGAACATATTTCGAGGTAATATTATTATTTGCTAGAAGATGATTCCATGGTTAGAAGATGATTTCATATCGCACCAACCCTCATATTTACAGACTGGATTATATGATGTTTGTACTATATCGGAGTATGAAGTTTTAAGACTCATTTAAGGAATTAACTCTCTCCTACTTAATTTTGATTTCATTAATGGACGCTGATGCTTTTCCTTATTATCAGTGACTACCTTGAGAATCAAAGGGTTATTCTTGTAGACTGGTTAGCTTAATCTATCCAATTCACTTAAAAATTTTTGGGATACCTCCAGCCGTGCTATTAGTGGATTTTGCTCATCCCCAGTCACTCTCATAGACTTGGAAAATTATGTAAAGGAAAAACAGAATTAATTTTATTCTGTGGCGTTTTTCACTTCAGAAATAAAGATTAAACGCCGTAAAATTGAAATGAAAATAAAATAATTCTTTCATTCATTATTAATGCTACGCTTTGTTTTTAGCTTACATTCATTTTTGCTTATGTCACGAATACGGTATAATCTTATAACTTATGAACATTCAATCTAATTTTTATATTTGTAACTATGAAGTCTATCATGAAACATTAATTTGCTTCTTACATGACACTTTAGACCAAACAAATCAATTATATCTAATTTATAACTAAATGCTTAACTTTTGGAAGTGAATATATTTATGTTTTCGTATGTAAATATGATTAATTAAAGTAAGATGAATTGCTATTTTCAGTTATTTAACTGATATAAAACATTTTGATTGTAAATGAAACAGTTTTTAATAATGAATTTGTGACACTTAAGATTTTATGCATCTCAAATACACATACATGACAACTTGCAAATAGCTCACAATAATTCATTATATATTGGTCTCTGAATTTTATAATTTTTCATCTTTAATTTAGATACCAAATCTGTGGTTGAATATATGTAAAAGACAGAATCTTGTAATATTAAAAATTTTAACAGGAAACTAAAGAACTGTATTAAAAGCTACACAAAATTTTCGTATTTATAAATATTGCATTATAATGAGATCATTATTGGCATTAATTACATGAAATGTGTACTGTAATCTAACGATCATTATTTCAATAATTTAGAGAATATGATTGCTCAAAATATTATAATCCAAAACTCCCATATTGGTTATTCTGAGTAAAATCCTGGCGTTGCTTTTAGACCGAAATAAAAAAATGACTGCCATGTTTTTTTCTATATTATATTTTTCATAAAAATACCTTGTGAATATGTTTGATATCACAAGGTATTAAAATTTTAATGTAGAAAATGTGTAAATGTAGTTACTTAAAACATTCGTGCTTTTAAATGCATCAAAATTGTAAATTTAATATTAAATAATAGTCAGAATTGCATCATTTTGATTTGAAGGACCAGTTCTAAAAGCTGTAGGATTTAAATTTCCAAACTAATAGAATGATAAATGTGACTCAGAAAGAACGCATTTAATAAAATCGACAAATTTGGAACAAATTGTGAATAATTTAGAAGAGATATGAAATCCTAAATTTTGGACCACTTCTTTCCGTAAGATTGATTCCGTAAGATGACTCTGAAGAGTAGAAATTTCTGAGTTGTTATAACTTCAAAAAGCTAGAGATAAAATCCAAAGTACAGGTCGTATATTCTTTAAACTGGTGAATTAAATTTTGTGATGATCGACTCAAATGGGATTCACAAATGTTCACAAATCAAATGTTTATACTAACAACATTTTTCAAACAAACTAGGTTGAAGTAGTATAATATGGTTTTGCCTGATGTCTTTATAGTCATTTGTTTTTTAATGAGAATTCAGTGAATAATTTATTAAAAAACAATATCTAGACATTATAAAGAATCATAGTTTTTTTTGCAAAACATTTAATATCAAAATGAGTCATTCAGCAAAATACGCCATTAACTCTGTGTAATGTTGATTTTCAACAAAAACTTCAGCCTAGGAATAAATAACATTATGTGACCCCATGTTTTATTCTGATTTCCTTTATATCCACTCATGTTAAGAGTGGTTATTAATGCTGTGAAAAATTGAGATTTCTCTTAGAATCACTTTCCTTCAAAAAGTATAACTAATCCAATTTCAAATTAAAATCATTGTATTCTACTACTTGCTTTTATTTCATATGTATTATTAGAAACAGACACCTAAAATCAAAGTTACCAAATCATTTAGCACAATATGCCTTGATGTTAGCTAATCTTTTCTAGTTGGTAAATGATGCTAAATAGATGATAAAAATATATTAATATTAGTATATCTGCTTTCTTAAATACTTCTTTCTCACATGTAATTTTTTTGTATATGAACATTAGAGAGTACTGGATTATATGTCATTTTGCTTAGTCTGTACTGCGGTTAATAAGACTATGTATGTATATATATATATATATATATATATATATATATATATATATATATATATATATATATATATATATATATATATATATGTGTGTGTGTGTGTGTGTGTGTGTGTGTATGTATGTATGTATATTCTACCAACATGATACTCGATAGAATGTTTGACCAATCTCTTCACCTGAAAAGTGTTGAAAAGTGTGATATGACAATTTTAGAAGTCCTAAAAGAATTCCTATTGCAGTGGAATATGTTTTATAGTGAATTTTTATTGAAATTAAATGCATCAAAATTGTAATCTATCTCAAATTATTTGTGACTCAAAATCAAGGAATCTCTTAAAAGATGCTTACTTTTCAATTAAATATACGATGCACTCGTCTTCATTATTTCTTCTTTCTGAGCTTAATGTATTTGTACAAATCGGAAATTGAAACTACTATACCAAGGAGTACCTGCAGTGTACGCAAAATGAATATATTTTTAGATAATGTTTTTTTACAGAACTTGAATTTTAACATTCTTTTGACGTGAGAAAAAGGAAATTCATGCGACAATTTGAAATGACCCTTATTTTCATTGAATTTTACCTTATTAGGAATGTGGTTTATCTTATCAAAATATTGATGTCCTTTTGAGAGATACAGTTGATAGATCCAATGGGTTCATAAATGTAATCTAATACACTCTGCTTAATCTCAACGGTCTCTTATTGTTAACTATCACGAAGACAAACATGTTATTTTGAAGGTCATAAGGTAATGTAGAATCACATTACGAGCCTTGAGTCGAAAAATGGAATCATTTGCACAATAATAATAATAATAATAAGTGTCCTCACAAACAACTTAAAAGTGTTTGCTAGAGCTTTGGCTGGTAATATTGTGATTTTTGCATCTCTTACTGGTAACTCTGCATCACAGGTAATTTTACTCAAATGTCAAATCTGAATGTTGGTTGTTGTTTTAGATGTCAGCCTTTAAGAACAAACGTAATTCTCTGTGATGATGGTAATAGCCCATGTGTGTTGAGTGATTTCGGGAAGAACATATTTTACTAGCTTGCATTCAAAATATTCTTAAAACTCAATATCTAAAAAGGTAGTATACATTTCTGTTGGATTCAGTTTTTGGCTACTGTCTGTTTTCATTACCATGATTTTGAATCACTAGTTTTTTCTAGGGTATCTACTCAGTCATTCAACTTTATTCTTGAGACCAAGTAACGTAATTATGTAACTCTGTAACGAAGCATTTCAGCAGAATGGTGCACTATTTCAGGTTGCCTAAGCATTTATAACCTTCCTTGATACAATATATTTATACAATATATATTTATTACAATTATTATCCTAGCCAGTACTTCTTTTTATCTCTTTCGAAATGAAAATATCTGGCACTGTGATTACCCAAATGAAATAATGAGAACACTTCCACATGCCAGTTACCAAGATAGAAGAATAGTGATACAATGCTCATACCTCATGATTTTTGTACATGTGCACATAACCTAAATCTCTGTTTGAAATTATGTTCAGTATCTAATATGGATAAGTATTGCTATTTCTCCAAGAGTTGCTATCAGAGTGCTGACTTCTTTTATATTACACCCACATATACTTCTAGATAAATAACGCGATTTATACTTCTTGCTATTTTAAATGCGCCCAATAAATTACATTTTTCATTTATATTCTTTCCAGCGTAGCAGTGTTTGTTAAATTATTAAACTGATAATAATGAATATAATTTAAATGCAATTTTTATTAATCATGTACTGATATTTTCTGAAATCTTTCACTGGAAGATGATTTGAAATTTTCATTTCTTAAATCTGAAAAAATTAACAATTTCTTAAATAAATGATTAAGAATTTTTTTTCTTTACTGTTATAGTAAACAATTTCCTAGTGATAATAAATCAAACTACTATTTAACTGCTTCCTTTATTCTAAAGCAAATTTTAAAAAATAGAATTTAAAATTGAAATGATTATGAAACGAATATATACTGTACATACTAATAAAATGTAAGTAAGAATAAGACAGTTTTCTCTTTATTTTGCTTCTATAATGTTATTCGTTCTATTCAAAATAATACTTAACATAATCTGTGTATATAGAATATCATTTTCCAAATATTCTGAATTTATGAATGTGTATTTACAGTTTATGTATCTCTTCTAAACATAGTTCATGTTAAACCTCTTGAGAAATTGATTTTCTCTTTAACCTCTGGGTTGTCTCTTGAGAAATGTTTTTGTTTCAGTTTTGGTTGGATAGAAGGCTTTCAGTTGGGAAAATAATGCTTCTGTGTTTTACAGTAACTCAAAATAAATTCTATTAATCTTTTCTTATCTTTCACGTTGCTTTTGAGAATTAAAGTATTCTACAGGATGCTTTCGAAAAAATATTTTCAAAGGGCATCCATGTTTTCTTAAGGAATGTAGGTACATAGCTAAATGTACGTAAAACTTTAATTAATTTTTTTGCATTCAATTAAAACTTCATTAGAAAAGTATTCTTTCAGCATGCATAAATTCACAATTATATTAAAGTTCATTTTACTAATTCAGCAATTTTTATATTTATGACTATCAAAATGAATGATGCATGTTTCTTAAATTATGTTCACTTCAGTGAAATATGAGAAAAATCATTGAAAGCTCATTATAAATAAGAAATTTTAGTTTCTTAACAAAACCATAAAAATGATATACAAAGATAAATAGCAAAGATTAAATTCTAGAAATTTAATACTTTACCACATAAAAGCGATATTCAAACTTTTATAAGACAGTTGAATATGCACAAAAAATTCTTATTCTAATTTGCAATGTATCTTATATTTTAACTTGCTTGAAAGTTAAGAAGTTTAGTTTGGGTAAGTATCTGTAATTTGATCAAATAACAGGCTGCTAAGAACCCATGTTCAAAACTTAATGAGTATTTAATATTTAATACACATTAATTTTCTTAATAGTCTACTAAAATATTATTAGTCTCTAGAAAATTAGTAGTAAATTTTTATTTTAAGCAAATAAGATTTCATATAAAATATACTTTTTTGTCTAAAGAACTGAGAACATTAGAGAAAAAATAATATTGTTCATGTTCCACCACAAATTGTTGAGGATGAGAAATTTGATGTAGTTTAAATTTATGAACTATTAATATTCTATAATATAAATCTAGAGAGTCTATTCTCAAATGGAAAGAGCTTTTATTAATCAAAACCGTCTGATCTAAAAGAAAATCTGCATTTTTATACAATGAACTCGAATTGTAAGAAACATGTTAAAGAAGTATTTTGAAATTATTTTAAAATCATTTATATATTAATTTGAAAATGTTTAAAAATGTTTAGTTTTTACTTAATTCTAAAATGAAATATTTTTATATAATACAGGTAATAATATAAACACAGAATGCAAAGATGAATTTATATGGAATACATTTGCAATATAATTCTTGTAATATGTAATATATTTGGAGGCATATATATATATATATATATATATATATATGTATGCATGTATATGTATATATATATATATATATATGTATGTATATATATATATATATGCATATATATATATATATATATATATGTATATATATATATTATATTATATATATACATATGTATGTATATATATATATATATATACTAATGAATATATATTCAGAAATTCAGAGTCGTAATTTATATATCCCTTCACAAACAGTTCATGTAACTTTATTTTTTTCATTTGATAAAATTATATATATTATTCTATGCATCAAAATACCTCATTTTACATAAAAAGAGACGCTTATAATAAAAGAATTAAAATAAATACAGTAAAATACAAAAAGAATAATCTTGAATTTGAATATACTCGATTAAATTACTGAAAATTAATAAAATAATATGAAAGCAAACTTTCTTTGAAGTTATTTCACTTTTTCAATGATATCAAGAACAGGAAGCAGAAAACACATGGCATGGGAATATGAATATACACATCAATAGGAACGTTTCTACCAAATACGTGTGTGAAGTTCTTTTACCATTCAAGAATCACATAAAAGATCCTTTAGTATAAGATTCACATTTGCAACTATCTCTGTTAGTTAAAATTAACTAAGCAAAAACAATTTTTTATTAAAATACAAGGAGACAACTTTATCCTGTTGAAAAAGAATATTGAGTTAAACTAAAGACATGGGATTTATTTAAAAAAAAAACTAATTTTACTTAAGTCATTCGTTATTTAGATACAGCATATTTAAGTATTTTCAAAGTGGTCCCCTTGGGAATCGATACAGAGTCTTAAACGTTACGTAAAATTTTCTGCATTGGACCCCAGTTCATCAGGCAATAATTTAGCCTATTCTTTCTTAAGAATAAGCTTTAGGCAATCCAAACTTCGATGTGGTTTAGAGCCTACTCTTGATTGCAGAATAGACCAAACACTATAGTCCATTGGGTTTAAGTCAGGTGAATAGGGCATCACATTTCTACAATCTGAATTTACTTTAGTTCAGCCTCAAATAAAGCAATTATTTACCGTCGTCGGTTTGGCATATTATTTCAAAAAAGGAAATAAAAACTACCTATTTGTTTTACTAACGTTAAGATCTCTTAAGTAAAGGAATTTTTAATAAAATGTAGTGAACATGAATTAAACTAATGAAAGGCAGTACAATTTTGTCAACAGTATAAAGTTGTCACCCTGTATTTAGTTTGATATTAGTGCTGCTATATTTTAATCAAAATTCTTAAGCAAAGAAACATTTATTGTTCTTAATTTTCATTTTGACTAATGTTTTTCTCAGTTGATTACGATAAGATATGAAGAGAACGAAGTATGTTTTGTAATTAAGGCAGATACAATTTTATTAAAAAAATAGCATTTTTATTGTTGTATATTTGAAAGAGCTATTGATTTCGGTAAACACAATTATGTAAGCACTTAATGAATACTTATGAATGGAAAACATTTACCTGTACATTAATCTTTCAAAACTAATATTTCTATGAGTAAAAGAAAAACTGATGAGCAGCTACAAGAGGATTTTTTCTTACATATTTATGAGATTATTTTCATTATTGCTTAATTGTTTCAGAGCAGTTCATGTTAAAAATTGAACAACGTACTGTGGATTTGTCTCTACATTTGTTGAAAAGAAACTTAAGAGAGCATACTCTTCAAATTAAAATTTCAGTCATTTTGAACGCAAACCTTATTTTATTATATACATCATGTAAAGTAGATGGAATGCGGTTCGGTAAATATAGTAAAAGAAGCCAAGAGGATTTAAAAAACTTTCGTTAAAAGATATATTGATAAAGATTTTTTCTTATAAATTTACTTAATGTTACAGTATGATTAAAAAGAAAACCAGGCTGAATGAAATCTTATAAGTGTTGATTTTAGCAATTTTCAGGGTCTTTATCGTATTTTCTTGATCTGTTTGCAGCGAGAATTATCTTAAAAGTTTCTTTTTAAATATTGTAAGAATTAAATAGCATAGGAAAGTTTTTTGTAAAATATAAATTTTCTTAACATCAGTTTAATAGACATTATAGTAGGTCTTAGATAATACACAAGATAGAAACTGAACACTACCGAATTTTATTTCTGAATTCAAAGAAAATAAAGTCCTACATTTGAAAAAAAAAAACTTTTCAAATTTTATTTCATAATGTTAGAAAATAAATGGATCTATATTTCATTTTTAATCACCAAATATAAACAGATTTAAGCTAAAAAACAATGAATCATTAACCACCTTTAAACTGTTTGTTAAATGCTTTTAAAGACACTAACAGGCTAAGAGCAAAAGACTAAAATATCTTAAATTTGCTATGTAAATTAGACTAAAATGGCTACACTTTGAAAGAAAATATTTGCCTTCTTGTAGGAGCGTCGGAAGATAAAAGATTTGAGATGTATGTAAAATAATGTAGACAAAATTATTCGAAAAATATATTGAAAGTTAAAAGTTATCATTTGTGATAACGTCCTACCCATGAGCATTAATTGTCAGTAAGTTATTTATAAGATAATTTATTTTGTACTACTATACTTTCTACTTACTTAATTTACCTTACTTACAGGATAGTAAATACTCTTTTTCTTGAAATGTACTATTAATCTCTTTTTTTAGAAACTACTATGAGTATGTATAGTAACATAATCAGTGTTGAGTATTTTTGAAATCATGTCTGCTTATTCAAAGTGAAAAGTTTCCTTCCTGGTAAAATTGCTTGTAAGAATTTCCATATTTAAAATGACAGAATATTTACAAAATGCGTATAATTATTCGCATTTTGTAATTGGGTTTGTCTAGAAAAGCAGTATGTTACATGAACAACAAATGAGTAGAAGAGAAGAAACTGTATTGATGCCAGACTGAAATCCCATCCACAATTTTAATTTAGATTTCAGGCTTATTTGTGCTTAATTTTAATGTATATTATCTTACAGTGTGAAAACTCACATGCAGGTAATAATAATTCTTGTAAATAATAAACATATTTTTTTAATCTCAAGAACTTTTTTTCGTTATTTTTAATTAAGTAATACAATAATGAGATAAATATTATTTGAATGTTTTTTAAGCAATAAGGATCATTACTTTGAATCAAACTTTTCCTCATTTTATACTAGTCCTTTCTGAAATATAACATTACTCAAAAAACGTCCTTTATCTTCAGATAAATTGAAAGACAATTTCGTTGAAAACTTTCTTGAAAATTTATCGACATTTTATTCTTTCTATATTAAATCAATGATAAAATAAATAATTTAAATATTCTTTATATAAAAAATAACTACTTGTGGTGTTATAATTCATGAGTAGTTATCTTGCAAGTAATTATACAATTTCAAACACATTTTTTAATTCAATTATAAGTTTGGATTCAATAAATTAAAGGAATTAATTAGAAATGACCTTATTTAATATTTGTAATTCTTTGAGCGGAAAAATCGCTTAATATTCTTAATTAATTAGTCATAATGATGTACAATCTTGTCACTTTAAATGTCTATCTACTCTGTCTACTTTTTATGAAAGAAATTTTGTAGTTAATTAGATAGTTATCAACGATCTAGAAAAGTTTATCGCTTGAAGAGATAAAATATATGTAAGTATATTTGTTTGTATGCATATATATATAAAGTATGCAAAAGTTCGGCTATTTGAAACAAATTAGAAAATTCTTTCTGTAGTTCTTATTAAGTTACAATCTTTTGTCTTTTATAGTGATTAAGAAGGCATTTAAACTCGACTGATTACACAATCTTATGAAAGGTTAAAAAACTTAATTATATTTCATAATTTCGCCTCGCTTCTCATGTTCAATATTACCTCTGAGTTTTGTAATCACCTGACTGCTTTACACTAGTGTGAAAGCATATATTTTAGCATGGTGTTTTTACAACAAATAAATTGATTTATTTGCTATAAGTGTGTTAAGAAAACAGATAAAAGGGGATACTGAAGCAAATGAAAATGTTACAATTTTATCTTTTGGACAGAATATAACTCTAAGGAATGCATAATAATTAATGCAATCCAAATAAAGATTTTGCAATGTAATGGCATCAGTATTTAAAGTGGGAACACTTAATTAATAATTTTTATAAAATAAAAATACTTTTTGTGGTCTTGTTGGTCAACTATCAGAAATAGAAGAGTGATTCATCAAAGAACTTCACAAAGTAAGCAAGTAAATTTAAAACATTTTAACTATCTTGAATTTATGTTGCAACGATAATATTTTTATATTGAAAAAACAAATATTTCATTTTTGCTATTAAGTAAAGAAATAATGCCAATTAAAATGGAACAAAACACGAGATTTAATGTGTGAAATTCGTAACTAACAAAACGTGTGTTATGAAATTTGTAAGGGAAAATATACATGCAGGGAAATTTTGTGGTAATTCCTCAATTATCAAATTTGAATGATCTATTTATGTATTAAGTCGTCACTTTTCTTTTAGAAACATGCTATTTGCTCTTCCTAAAATTCATTGAAAGAATTTTATCAACTATTTGGAGTGCAATGAGAGAGAGAAAATAATTACTTATGTAATTTTATTATTGAGAGATGTATCTATTCAGAAAAATCAAATTACTAGATTCACGATTCCCATGTTTCAAAGAAAGATTATATATATATTTTTTTATCTTTTTGCTACATATTCTGAAAATCAGATATAAAAAATGACCAATATGCAAACAAGCCAATCTACTGCCATTATCAATAGTTACGGTTATGTTATGTAGAGATAAATATTTGGATTAGAAAAAATTTGATTCAAGAACAACTTTTAATCTTAAAACAAAATTTTAAAATGTAATATGTTTTTCTAAAAGTATCTGCAGTGATACTCAAAAGTATTCTTCTCACTTTTTTACTATTATTATTAAAAAAAATTGTGTTTAAATGATAAATAAAATTAAATGAGTTATTACATTTCATAGATTTATTAAAACCTTAAGGGGTATCGGGAATGAGAACTTTAAAAATTACTCATAATTAAAAGCACGTTTTCTAGTACAGAATATCATTTAAAATGAGCTAAAAGTCACTAAATAATTATTATAAATCTTGTTAAGTTTTTTTAAAATCTAAATAATATTTGTAAATAGTACTTAATGACTTTTAAATTAAACTTTTTTGTGTAATAATTTGCTTATGGAAGTGATGGTGCGAAGAAATATTACCATACAACCCAATAAAAAATGTTTATTTTTCAGTTTATGTATGAAACCAAAATCTAATATGATGTAGCAAATCTTCATTTAAATAACAATAACTTTTGGTAGCTCACTTTTTCTTTCACAAATTATCTTGTTATAATTCGGTTAAAAATGATTTTAAAAATGCTGGAGTTATAATCATGTTTTACTTTTTAATCATATGAAATTGTTAGACGCAAATATGTAGAAGGTAAAGAAAATTAGTGTTTTATCGAAAAAGAAAAACATGTAACATATATCATGTTGATTTTTTAACCTAAAATAATTCTTTTTTTTATTTTTTTTTAAATATCAGAGTAAAATATATAATTTGGCAAAAAATGCAAGATTTCAAAATTATGCTACACTTTGTTTTACATCAGAATTATAATATATAGAGAAATAATAAATCACAGATGTCCTTGCAAAAAATGATTTAGAAGTATTATGAAATTCTTTGATCTTGTAAACTGAGTTTACATCATGGTTACCAGTGTGTTTTGCATGCATAGCATATTCATATGTTCTTAAACATTCTTAATGACATCAGTTATGACAGAAATAAATTTCTCGTAAGTTTAGTATTCTAAGGGAAGATTATTGGAATAATTGAAATGGAAAAGCGATTTCTTAGAAGAAACCACAACAACAGCAATTCCTTATAAACATAAGCTGTTCAAAAAAAATTTGATTATATTTTAAAAATTTAGACAAAATGGTATAAACGCATTAGTTGTGCTGTAAGCTGAATTCATCAAACGTCAAGGTCAAACATTGTATCCCTAAAATACTTAGCAGAAAATGATACTGAAATTTGTAACCCTGGTAATTTATATACAGCAATGATTTCTTGAAGAATATTTATAATCCCTGAGAGAATAGATGTACTTCCGAATCAAATAAACTGTGTCAGCTAGTTGCATAGGAGTCCTTCTGTGTTACAAATTCTTGTCTAAGGCAATAATTGTAAATGCTTTTTTTATCACAACTTTCACCCAATATCTGCCAACAGCTATTACAATTCTTTATGACCAATATTTGTTATTTTGTATGAGAATAAATGCAATTATGTATATAACTCAATCCAAAGCTTAATTATTGTATCCACAAGTTGATTGATCTTAAAGTAAGTAATTTTTCAAAAGTAGTGGACACACTCACTATGTATATTATCATCAATAACAACAATTTTATAAGTTTTGTAATTTCAAAATAAGTAAAGGTTTACATCCCAAATTAAATAAATTAATATGCTTATGCTCTACTCTGTATTAGAAAAAGATTACATTTCGTTGCGGAACAAACATTTTTCTGTATACTTGCTACACGTATTTATAGAATTCACTCAATAAATTATATTCTTATATAAATTGGTGAATAAGTTAATGTTAGGACAGATTTCAAATAACGGAATTTTGAATAATACAAATTAAAGATTAAATTATTTTCCTACAAAGGAACTTCCCCGAATTCTGTAAAAATGTTTATACGCTTATAACCAGCATTTTTATATAAAAAGTGTATTTTAAATTAATAGGTTTAATCTTATTAATTTAAAGATTAACAGAGAATTAAGTATGTCAGAAGACAACAAAAAAATTTATTATTTTATAGAACATTCTCAAATTAGAAAAGAGCAGATGAAACATTTTCAAAAAGAAACTGAATTCGCTTACACTTATAATATTAGCAGCATGTTTTTGAAATTAAAATACATAGGCATAGAATTAAAATGTTTGACAAAAGAATTCAATCAATTTAATAAACAATAACTAAAGTCAAAACCTAATTACCAAGAGAAGGAAATATTTACTCATTTCACACTTATATATATTTGTACTCAAGTTTAGAAATACAAAGCATGTAAGTAAAAGCAATTTATTGAAATTAAATCCTATAGTACTTTTAACCGAAAAATGTATCAAGAAACCATACAACAAATATTACTTTTATTATAAATTATATTTTTGAACGAAAAACCCTTAAGAGACACATTTAAATCGTAGCACGTCTTAAGAACTGATAATATATCATTAAAATAAAGCAATTTTTTTGTTCTGCGCTCTTCAAGTTTCAGTTTGTTTTCCATTCCCCTTCACTATTTTTTTATCTGTAGTTTTTGATTTGTTTCGTTTTCTTTTTGTGAGCTTAGTTTAACCATGACAGCTTTTACGATCGGAACTTTTTCTTTAAAATTATTTTTTCAGTGTATTGCGATATTTTTTTTCACAAATGACTTCTGTCAAAGCTGCTCTTTTTCTTGTCAAGCTTTTTCTTTACTGGGAATTCCTTGGTGTCTTATCAGAAACGTGAGAATACGATACTAACAATTATTTATCAAAGCTAGCTTCGGAATTCTTTGCCTTTAAAGTTATTTGGTCTCTCTCGATTAATTGTTTGATCCAGAAAAATAGAAAGAAGCCTTGATTTTTGTCACATTCTCAATGTTTCATTTTTAAAGCAAGCAATTTGTTGAAGTATATAAAGAGATAAATGAAAACTATTTTTTTCTATCAATGTCTATCTATTTTGTTCTCATTTTTATAATTTAGTAAATTATGTTAAAATGAGAAATTCGGTCAGTTATTATTTATGTTTCTTAAACATTAAAAACTAATTATGTTTGAAACAAAAATATTTCTGACTATTAGTACATACAATTAAATAAAACTGTCGCTAAATTACGATTAAAATACAATTTGGCATTTAAACATGTATCAAATGTCATTAAATGGAATAAAGTAGCTGTAACTCAACTCATAAGATTGTTTACTTAATAGATGCAAAGATCATGTACAACTCTAAAGTCTTGCAAAGTAAATTTTTTTTAAGATTGAATTATATAAATATTTTTATTCGCACGTATAATTATTGTTTAATTAAAGTACAATAGGTGAAAACTTACACGTAAGTATGTATGTATTTTAACTTTAAAGTAAGGTTTTACAGTTGTTTATTTTGAACACACAATTTTATTAAATTTAAATAACGCTTCTTTATGTTCAAGTGGTCATCATTATTCAGTACTACATACATAAACCTATACCAGTCTTATAGTTTAAATGCATTTTTCAGAAAATTTTAATTATTTGCTTAAAGAAGCAAAAAACAATTATATATTCCTAACAATTTAATTAAATCAAAATATTTCTTGCTACATTCATGTTAAATTTTCTTCGAAGCTTTCAAGTTCACCTGATCAGGTAATCTTTCATATATTGGAATTAGCTTTTAAAAATAGCCTTTAAACAACAGTTTTTATATAACTCATGATCTTTCTTATTTGTGAAAAATGATACAGTCCAGGAACATATCGATTGGAAGACTAGAAGCAAAAAAACAAACGTTCTTCTCAGGAAATAATGCGTGTAGTCTCTTATCCAAATCAAAATACCAGAAAACACTCAAATTTTTCGAAAGCCGTTGGAGCGAGAACTGCGAACACTGGGTGAAAAATAGAGGGAATAGTTTCCTTCATGTCGCCCATCCGAGTCCCTAGCGAAAAGGAAGCAGCAGCAAATATTATGTAATGTATATGCAAATGTTCTGGGCCCTTTTGTTGCTCTCACGATGGCAGCAGTGCCATCAGAGGTAATTATCTCCTTGGGTCATGCGACATGGCGTACTACATCTCTCAACAGCCTCTTCTGCTTTCAACCTTGTTGATGTCCCTTCAGAGCTTCCCACTCAACAGATTTCTGGGAGGGCTGCGTTTATTCACACTTTTCCCCCGAGGTTTTATTGCTGCTGCAGAGGCTCTTTTAGTGATTCCCCTCTTGTTCTATTCTTATAACAAAGCACATATTATTATTCACATTTTCGGTAAAACCATGCAAATATATAATATTTCAAATTATCACGTAATGTATTTGTGCCATTTTGATTTGGAGTTTTTTTTTCATTATTGGAGATCTCACTGTATAATATATTATTTAAAAAGTAAATTGATCTTTAAAACAATATAAGCAAATTTCATGTTTAATTTAATTTTATGCTCAAGTAAGATCTGTTTTAGGTTTAGATGTTTTTCAAATTTAAGACTGCACACAACCTTGTAATAACTGTTCATAAATGATAAAGGATTTTTTTAAATATATTTATAAGTATTAGATGAATAGTAATTGAATTTTAGTACTTAAATATATTTTTCAAATTTTATGTATGAATGCATTTAGTTTTTATTTACAAGATTTGCATTTTAGTGACATATTTATCTACAGAAAGAATTTTAATTTTAAGATTTTGAATGATTTTAACTTACGATGTACTGTACATGAAGAACTTAAGCATATAAATTAAGTAAATAACATAGATGATAAAACCAATAGCGTTAATTATTTTTAAAATTTTTTCATCTTCCATTTTTACATAAAATCACGTATTCTCTTAAATTATACGCTTTTTTCAAATACTGCTTATTTGAACATCTTACTTGTTTGAACATTTATTTGAATCAACTCAATAAAATTGCTATACTTAAATAATTTATCTGAAAACTTTAAAAATGGGTATCATGCATTAAACTCGCATTTAAATTTGTAAATGTCATTAATTTTGCATTAAGTTAATTTTTACTTACTCATACGCTTGTAATAATTAATTGAAAGTAGAAGATACTTTATTAATATAATTAAGCATAATATTTATCAATCCTGTTTAATTGTCATGAAAGTTAGAAGAATATTTTAATGACTGTTATTTCGAGGTTTAGAATAAACTTTTGCAAATTTTATGTCATTTGAGGTGAACATGCATGCAAAGATGATATATTGCAAAGATTATTTTGTATCCATTACATCATGAATCACTAATAGAGCATCATCTTTTTAAAGTACTACTAAATTTAAAGTTAATTTAACATAAATATATACAAATATAAACTATAAGAAAGAAATATACATTGAATTAATCGTTATAAAACAAGTGAGATAAATAAAACTAACCTATATTATTCCTATTTTAACTTCATAAAAGATATGAAAACATAATGAATTTGGTATTTTTCTTTAATATTCATATTTATTCATGGCATGCAAATTTTTCACTAAATTTATTTAATTTTATAATGAAACATTAGCATTTAATAGTACCATTTAAACAAGATACGTTTGAAGAATGTTTCAAATATTGATAAGTGAATGTGACAAGTTTAATATTTATGTTCTTGAGATTAAGTTTCTCTTTTACAAGTATATATTTATAGTAGTTTTAGAATATTCGTTACATTATATTTAAAAATTTAACTACAGTTTTGCATATTAATTCGATACAATTTCACAACCTTAAAGACGTTTCACAAGTTGCTTATAAATTTCTATTGCAAGTCTACAAAATGTTTTTAAAATCTGAGCAACTACTTTTATTATTTTTGGATTCTTTATTATTTTTCAATTCCATTTCTTTAAATATATTCTTGTATTGTCTTATGCTTTAGCAGACAGAATATAAAATTTCGCCTTTCTCCAAAAGTGTTACATTTCTGTTTGAACTACTTCAAGAAATAAAACTTGTGATTGATGAAAACTGTTTTATCTTCCGGTTTCTAAACAGGAATAAAAATTTTGGAACTAATAATGTAGAGAGAAATTCAGCCAATATTCATAATTAGTATCATTTTATATACTATGCCTGACCTTCTGAAAATAAAATATTTAATAGAGAATATTGTAGTGATTCTTAACTATATTCATAAACTTAATTATCAATTTTTACAAATCAGTGACTAAAAATTAAAAAAGCCAGCAATCAAATTAATAGTATTAAAACATCTATCTATCTATCTATATATTTTTTTCCTTGTGAAACCAATGAAGAAATTACTCTAAATGAATCAACTAAAATATTAGTAAACCAGTAAACATAATGTAGAAAACGCAGTGTCTATTATAAAAATAATGAATTTATAAAGAGCTGATTCCTCATATTGATTCACCAAACAAATTATTTAAATAAAATTCATAGTCTCAATAATTGTCTAACTATTTATTAATTAAAAATTTAAGTTCAATGAATATTATATCATTTAATGCAACACATGTATAGAGTTTATTTGGAGGTTCAAATTTTACTTCAAAAGTAATTACATCAATATAAAAATTAAAAATTTATTATAAATAAGAGGATAAAATAAATAGATACAAATTTTACATAGGAGAGATGATAAGCTGTAAATGCGGGGAATTTTTTTTTAATTGTGTAAATATAAACTTTTATACGAGTACATAAATTGCATAACTTTTATACATAATATTGAAATTACATTTTACATAAATATTATTAAATTATATTGTGCATCATTGCCATAAAAATAAACATTTAATGGTGAAATTATGCGTTCATATGCATAATATGTATAAAATCAATATCTTTAAATATTATAAAACTCATAAAATATTATTTTTAAATCTCAAAATTTTGAATAAGATGCATATTAAACTTCAAAATATAACTATTACTTCACAATAATTTGTTTCATGTAAAGATTATATATCCTGCAACGGATCTATTTATGTAAATATAGAATTTAGTTGCCATTTGTTGATTCGACCTTTAAAAAATAAAACATATCGTTTACAGAAGATAATGCGATATATATTCCTTAAATTATTATTTTTTTATTTAGCAACAAATTGTTAATTACAATGACAATTCTTTATAAAAAAAATGGTTTAAAAATTTTAAGTATAATTACAGTTAAGGAATTTTAACTGTAGTTCTTACTTCTAAGAATTATTTCATGATAGTTAAAATTCCTTCACAAATTACCATTACGGAAAATAATAAAAACAATCTTTTGTGTCTTGAAACTTTCTTTTTAATATGTTTCCCTCACATTTTTTATAATATCTACACATTTATTTAGAAGCATTAAATCTCGGATTACTATAAATATAGCTTTTGCTTTAGTTATGAATTATCTTTCAAATTAAAGGGAAATTGATCACGAACTTAAATTAATAAACCTCACAACATTTGCATACTACAAAACTTCTCGATTAATTTAAAGTCATACATATTCATTTTGGAGCTGGAAATCTACGTATTACAACTGACTAGGTCTCATAGGTTTTCGTAATTGGATTCATACCGTACAAATATGAGGTCCAATTCATTTTATCGATTTAACATTTTACGTGTGTAGCACGATATTATCAGTTCTTGGTACGAAAAAAGCTTAAATAAAAGTACAAAACTAAGTTTATAATAATTCACGAAGCTCTCTTTTTTTAATTTATTTATAATCTGCTTAAAAATATACTTTCCGATAGCTGAATCTGAGAAATAAATAGTTTTTTTATTTGAACAATTTTTCAGCTTAAGGAGAATTTATGGTAATTTATCATTAGACGTCATCTCTGTAGGGAATATTCTCGTCTTTAAAACCAAAGTATTTTCAAGTAAGTTTTTGACGGTGAATTATTCCTTGGTTGCGTTATTCCATGCTGTTGGTTAACAAAAGGTAAACTCTGGCTAATCTATAATTTCGTAAATTCAAAAACACCAAAAAAATTCTTTTAAATGCAGTGATAAAATAAAATCCTCTGCATTACCGACTCTTTATATCTACTATATTGTACTAGGGTGAATTAACTAGTAAAACTATCCCTAGGTAATGATGTAAATAGAAAAATTTTTTAAATGTTTATGCTCAGTGATTTTTAGTATTGGTGACTTTACAAGCAGATTTTATTTCAATTTTCATAAAATAATATGGAAAAAAAAGATTTTTAGAGAAATGACAAAGATTAATGTCTTGGAATATCCTTCAAGGTTCAGCACACACAATTAATAATATAATATATTATAAATACATATGTATATATAGGTAAGTAGAGAAATGGATATGTTACATAAAAAATTAAGTTAAATAAATTAGGCTGTGTTTCTTGTAATGGCTTATTGTTTCACGCAGTCGTTAATTAAATAAGCAGAGTGTAACATATAGTCATCTAAAATTAGGAATATATTTCTACATTTTATTGATTCGATTATTAAAAATTAAAAATGAGTAAATACATGAATGATTTCAGTAATAAATAATGAAGTTATTAAAAGAATCAAATTATGTAAAAAATAAAATTTCTGTCAGTTAGGTACTGCAAAATTATTAAATGAGATCTTGTTAATATAGTGAAAGGAAAACACTTTAAAACTGCAACTTAAATTTAATTTACTTTTTCGTTACAGAAATTTTGAATAGGTTGAGTTATCTAAATAAAATAAATACCTAAATTGATTTCCCGATATCTTTACATATATAAAATTATATATAAACAGAACGAAACTATTATGTTTAAAATATTTTTTCACATATCTATTTTAATTCAATTATGCAGCGTAATTTTATTATACATCAACATACTTTTTCTTATTTGGAATATGTCATTTCATGATTACAATATAAAAAATTCTTATAACTAAAATATATGCAACATTATTACCAAAAATAAATTTGCTTTGTATTTCAGAAAAATCATATATAAGTTGGTAAATAAATTTTTGTTTAAGCTTATAAGCCTTTTATTATAATTTATTGTATTTTCTTTCCTATTACCATATAATGCTAAATTTCATTTTCATTTGAATTAATTTAAAAGGAACATACTGCTTTTTACAGAAAACGTAATCAACCGGCTGAACTTTAATCTTAGGGCCGTCAAAATTATAAATACAATGATTTCATGCTTAACTATATACAAATACTGATACAAATGGAAATTTTCTTCCCTTTTTTAATGTCAACTTTCATTTTACTCAATGTGTTTAATGTTTATATATCAGCAAATGTGAACACATAAAAAAAAATTCATAAAAATATTTGCAAGGTACAAGTTGTAGAATTTTCAGTGTAAGTTTTCTGAATCCTTTTTTTAACTTGAACCTTTACGGAAATATTAAAATACTGATATATGGTAATACTTTCAAGAAAAATTTGAATACTTCAAAATAAAGTATGTACAACATTAATTACGATAATTACGAAACCCATGTTTTTTTTGTTTTTTTTTTAAAAAGTTTAGAAGCAGATTTCTTGGTTCAAAATATTCACGTTTCTTTATTAATATACCAAAATTGAGTTTTAATTATTTATGTAAATGATATTAAGTAATCACATGTTGTATTTGGATACAAAAAAGCTTTATTGAAATCAAAATTTTTATAAATTTTATTTTTAGGAAGCTGACATGGCCATTGCTCCATTGACAATAACTTCTGCCAGGGAACGTGTGATCGATTTTACTAAGCCGTTCATGTCCCTCGGAATCAGTATCATGATCAAAAAGCCTATGAAAAAGAAGCCAGGTGTTTTCTCATTTATGAATCCACTGTCAAAAGAAATTTGGATGTGCATCATCTTCGCATATGTGGGAGTTTCTGTGGTTTTATTCTTAGTGAGTCGCTTCTCACCACATGAATGGCGTTACGAAGATTCTTTAGTAGGTCCTTCAGTTTCAAATGACTTTTCACTCTACAACAGTCTTTGGTTCTCTCTAGGAGCATTTATGCAGCAGGGTTGCGATATATGTCCAAGGTAGGGTAGATAGAATATTTTCCATTTTAAAACTTTTCCATTTTTAATAATTAAATTAAAATAGAAGAACCGAATCGAGAAAAATGACCAGATTCGATGTATGTGTAATTTCTTATAAAAATTTGGAATATACTTATTAAATCATAAAAAAATTACTAAATAAATTACTTATTAAAACACTGATTGAAATTAAGTAATGAATAAGGTTTTCTTAAATAAAGTACTATAGTAATTTATTTCCTTTATGTATTATTCTTAATTGTATCTATAACTATATAATTTAAAGATAATTATTTGCAGATTAAGTATGTGTAACATTTATAATTTATTCTAAAGAGATTTCAAAATGAAAATATGTTTTATTTTTGAAGCTTATACAAACACTTCAGTTAAAGACAAAATTATACCAAAAATTATTAAAATCATCAAATGTATAAACATCACGTTTTTTTTATTTGA
Organism: Latrodectus elegans; assembly: GCA_030067965.1. Lineage (NCBI taxonomy): Eukaryota > Metazoa > Arthropoda > Arachnida > Araneae > Theridiidae > Latrodectus > Latrodectus elegans. The sequence goes on along the minus strand of CM057809.1, from coordinate 57,383,653 downwards.
ATAATTGAAATGATAAAAATTAAAAAATGTGTAAAGTTTGCCTAATAAAGATTTAAGTTATTTATAAAGCCAACTTATAAATATCATAACCCCTTATTTAATTCCGACTATTTTTGACAAATATTAGTTTTAACTGGATCAAAGAAAATCCTTTTTAAAAGAGAAATATATCCAAATAAATAAGTAATTGACAATTTTTTGATTTTAATAGAAAATAGTATACTATTTATATCTATTAAATAAATGATTCTAGGAATGATTGATTATAATAATTATTTATATATATCTCTAGATATAAACAATTATTTATATTTCTTTCATGTCAGACATATAGTATAAAGTATATTTATTAAACTCAATAAAAATAAAATTACTAGTTTTTAAGAGTTAATATTTATAAAGAGCAAATCAAACTAAAAAATTAAGTTTTGATCATTTTTTATTCTATTCCTAATTTTGTATCATAATAATACTGCAATTTTCATTTCCTAAGATATTACAGAATAATTAAATTTAAGAAATCTAAAATATTTATACTAATTCTCATGACTTTTATATTTACATAGAAAATATAAGATGGTATCTGATAGATTATTTTTAAAACTATTAAAATAGTTAGGTTATTAATAGATATTGAATAAAATTGTTAGTTTGAGTTAAATATCATTATTATAATATTAATTCAGGTACAAATTATGCATTTATTCTATGGTATATTTTAAAATAATTTTATGTAATTTATACTTTCAGTTAAACTATGCGCTTTCACCCTTATAAGTTTTAAACAGTATACCAGTTTCCTTTGAAAAAAATACTACTCTGAGTCAACTGGCTTCTTCTTGGCTCAAGAATTCTTCACCAATAACAAGAAAGTTTTCATAAACATTCGAGGTTTATTCAAAATATAGAAGAAAACATATGAGTAAAAAGAAGGAAGTTATGAAGCTTAACTGTATACACACACAAGCAACACTTGACTATTAAACTATAACTTGTTTGTCCCATTGATATATCATTTTTAATTGTTGTATGGTGAAGTATAAGCAGTAATAAGGATATTTAAATTAAAAGCGCAAAGCTTAAATTAGCAAATCAGATTTACTATAATTATCATACTATATAATTTATTAATCATATTTTGTTGCTATTTAAACTTAATTTATATATAAATTATTAAATAAGATAAAAACTTATTGCAAAGAGAAAATATTTTATGAAAATCCAGAATAGAATATAATAATAAAATTTAAAGTAACAGCTTAAATGTTCACTGTTAAAGTGTTTATAAAGTTACATTCTCATAAGCATCATATATCATTGCATGGCACTTAAAACCTGCAGAGGTAAAAATTAAGATCATCATAATGTTTAACACATAAATATACACTATAACATACATTTGACGCACCAAGAAGGACTTGTTTGATCGGGACAAAAATTTTTGTATAGGAAAATTATCTACAGGATAAAAAAGGTTATCACAATTTTGGAATAATTTAATTATTTATTTTAGAGTTCCATACTTTCAAAGTAACAAACTCAGTAAGGTACTGATTCATCTTTACCCTGGATTGAATCTGGCACATGACATGACATAGGCTGATAAGGATCCCGGATGATGGTTTGATATATTTTTTTCTGAATTTGCCCCAGTAGTCAGACTAGGTCATTAATATTCCCTTAGATGCAGTCGTCTTCCCATACAAGCTTAGCGGGAGAGATCTGGATGGTTAAAGAAGTGTTTGACAAGCTGGAAAACAGTTTATAGAAACAAAGTCCGTATGTTGTCTGATAATATCTTGCTGAAAAATAAGACCAAAGTACTGCAAAAGAAAAGGTAGAAAAACAGATCTCAAAATGCCATCGACGTTAGATTATTAAAAAATTGCGCCCCAGATCATAATTCTTGGTTGAGGGGGCTGTGTGGTGATCAATGATAAAAGCAGGATCGGCATGCTGTCCTGGGGGTCTCCAGACGCGTCTTCAATGATAGTTAGGAGACAGTTAAAAGAAGAAAATGTCGCTATCGTCAATACGTGCCCAGTCAGCATCATTCGAACCTGATCGAGACAAACTTTGGCTCTATAGTGAGCAGATTTGAATGGCAGGTGGCGTAAGGGTCGGTACAAACGGAAGCTTAGCTGTATCAGCCATCTGTGAATGTTTATGGTGGACACTTATGTGCCGGTTGCACATCTGATGGTTGATAGCGATGAATAAAACGATGTGACAGCTGATCTGGCAATCATCTTGTCCTTCCGATTAGTTGTAGACCTTGTCTGAATCACTACCAATATGTTGTTGATTTATGTCACTGTCCAACCTATTCTTGGCAATATCCTCTAATCACTGCAATGTTTTGACCAATATGACGTATGATTATCCAATTTGTTCAAACTGCCTCTTTCAATCCAAAAATACGACTTCTTTCAAATTCTGATACTTGCTTGTAATGAGCTCAAACTCAGTGGTGTGGCATTTTTTTCAGTCATCAAAACGTATATTAAATTGCAATGTAACAGAAATTTTAACAGTTCAACAACAGCTCTTTATAGAAGCGTAGTCCGATGTGCTGGAGATCACACAATTCATCCATTGGACACAAGATTTAAAAGGTTTGTATATTTGATAAAAAAATTTATGCCAATAAAGTTTTAAAACAATCTGATGATTACTTGTTGGTGTATCGATTTTTTGTTACAGAGAGTATTGTACCAAATAACAGTTAAATTTAAATTCTTACAAAAATTAATAAACAATAGGGATAAAAGTGATCGCATCTCATATGGGTATTGGCAGGAATAATGAGATAATGCTAAAATGCAGACAGATTAATAAAATTCATCTTTTTTTTTTTTTACATTTTTCATAGAAAATGGAAGGGCCATGAAATATCTCAGGACTTTTGTCTTAAGTTGGATTTATATTAATTCTACTCAGGATCTTCAGAAATTGATCTGAGATCAATTTATGAAAATTTATAATAAAAATTAGAAAATCATAGTTAATCACTTTTGAAAAAAAATAATAAAACGCGTGTGCTTGGCATTGATTATTTATTATATTCTAAATATTAATGAATGAATTAAAGAACAAAATTACCAGAATTTCTTTACTTATTTCAAAAGCCAGTTTAAATAAAAACCAACGAAAGATATGCTCCATGTAAAAATAACTACTAGATCGTAAAAATTTTTTAAAAGGAAGTAAAAAGTGTTATAATTTGACAATGAGCTTACGCCACCTTGTGTGTCCTTCACATACTTTTAGAAATAGTTTTCATCATCATATAAAGTTCTGAAGTTTGTTTAAGTTTTTGCTTCCTTTGAAAAATCCTTTGTTTTTACCTTGCTTTTTACATTGTTCTTTATAACGTTATGTATTTTAAAACATTCAGTCAGTATTTAAAGGTGAAATATGTTAAATCAATTCTTACCAAATAAATATTTTTTTTTTATTTTTAAAAATATACATTTAACGAAATTATAAATTTAAAGCAATTAATTCAAGGAAATTCAAAAAAATTACAGTAAAAATTTAATGACAAACAAATATTGAATAAAAACAAATTAGAAAAAAAATTGTTTCTGCTATCATAAATTATGCATACTTTTATCCTTTATCATTAATCCACATAAAACTCTAATATGATCGATAATGTTCACAGACGTTGTATTGAATGCATAAATTGGAGCTGAATATATTTATTACTTTCAAAAATGAGATATGCTTACATATCACTGTTCTCTAAAATCTAAATATAAGTACTGCTTATGTCACAGGGGACATTCGAAGCAGTTACGTCTAAATAACAGTATAGCTTAAAAGGAAAACAACCATTCAAAGCTGGAAATAGGTCTCTGCCTATTGAATTCATATCATAATACTTTACTTTCTACGTTCCTTTTAGCCTGCCAAATGAATTTCAAATATGATGCAGAATTTTTTTTTGCTGTCTTTTCAATCCAACCATTTTCTCATGGGCTCATCCTCGGCAGATGCCTGGCCCATGAAACATTCATCACCAGTTTTTGTTTCACAAAAGTCAATGATGTTCATGTATAAAACAATAACTCGAAAGAGGAATGGAAATTTGAAAGATAAAACTGGGAAAAATATAAAGGAATAAAATATATCTCGTGAAGAGAGGGGATACTTCTTCACACACACGTGGAAAATCTGTATATTAAATTATCCTCTTCCTTGTTATAAAAGCATTTAATCATATAAACCTAGAAAGTATATTTTAAAGATGCTTTTACAAAATCAGACTTTTAAAAAGATAAAAATTGCGTGTGTAACATTATAATAATATTTAAAGTAATAAGAGGAGCTGAGTAAAAAATGAAACAGGAATACATCTTTATACAAATTTAGTTTCTTAAGCATCAAAAATTTCTCAAGCAATCTACTATTGGTTAAAAGAAACTAGAGAAGAAATTCCTTGAATAAATTTCATTCTTCAAAGTAATATATTTAGAAAAAGTTAGCTTTTGACTTGAACTATTTTATTATAAGATCTGCTTAACTTAGAAAAATTATTCTTGTAAGAAAGGCACTATTCATGAGATATAAAATTTATCTTGAGGTAGTTTGCAGTTGGTAAATATTTCAAAATGTAAATCGTTAAAATGCAAAATGAATAAATAAATCCAGTAGGAGAATCAAAATTATCATAAAATACAAAAATATTTTCTTGAGACGTGTTTAATTTGTAAAATTCGATTAAATTAAGTAAACATTTTAGTTATAAGCAATAAATCAACTCCCATTTAATATTTTTCACTAAAACAAATAAATAAAGTATCAAAATCGTCAGAACATATTACACTTGACTAGAATGTTCCAGTTAAATAGTACTTTATTTAAATAATGTTATAATAATAAAATGTCTAATTAAATTTAGTGCATTTATATGTAATAAAAATGATTTTTGCTTAAGAGACTATAGAATACAATGTAATTTACCTATTAACAATAGATTAAAAATTAACAAACATTGTGAAAACAAAATTGAAAATATTAGTATAAATTAAAAATGTTAGTGAAATCAATTAATCATAATATATTAGACATAATATTTTGTTCTGAAAAGATCGCTTATGCTGAGCATAATATGAAATAATTTTAACAGTATACAAAATACAATAAATCACTTAAAATAATTATCTATTTAACATAATAATTTTAATGTAATTCAATTTTATCTCGTTCTTGTTTGTTTACAGGTCAATAGGTGGTCGAATAGTAGGTAGCGTTTGGTGGTTTTTTACTCTTATAATAATATCTTCCTACACGGCAAATTTAGCAGCATTTCTTACTGTTGAGAGAATGGTAACTCCCATCAATTCAGCTGATGATCTTGCAAAGCAAACTGAAGTTGAATATGGAACCCTCAGATATTCTTCAACTCAAGAATTTTTTAAGGTAAATTTTTTTTAGTCCTAGGTGGCACGTTTCTTAATGCAAGATATTAATTGTTGTAATTCGATTTAAGTTAAAATTATGTATAGTTTTTAATAGCATACCCTCTATTTTTCCCGAACCATTTTGTTTAAATTCATTTTTAAATGATATTTTTCATTATGATTTGATTTTTTCCGAAAACTAATATTGTTTTCAAAATTATTAGTAGTTTTTTCAACTATTGTTCATAAAATTGTATTAAAATTCCCTTCTTTCGTTTTATTCTTACTAAAATTGATTCTTATAAAACTAAATCATCACTAATTTAAGAACTAAATTAAATTTGGAAACTAATTTAATTTTAATGAAACTTAATTATATATAAGTGTGCATGTATGAATGTATATGTATGCACAAAACTTATATTTATGTATATGTAAATATACATATTCATATTATTAGATAATTAAATTGAATGTACAGCCAGTGATAAATAAAATTTACAGCTATTATTATCCAACAAAGATCAAGCACATAAAAGAATATATATATGACTTTATATCTAGTGACATTCTAGTGATTAGATATAAAATCATTCGTTTTCATTCTGGTAACAAAATTTTCCTTATAGTTTTTTTCACAATTTTCCTTTTTTAATATTTTAATTTTACTTTCCAAAATAGTATTACATAATTATTTTCTAATGTTTTACTACAAGTTAAAAATAGTTTATTTAGAACTAAAGTATTAACGTTACAGTAGAGTTTAATTTTAATATTTTTTTTTAGAAAAACAATTTATGAAAATGTAGTAAAAATTTTCGCAATATTTAAAGTTTGAAAGTCTATAAAAATGATGTACCCGTGATTAAAAAAATGCATTTTTATAAAAATACGTCTTGAATTTTTTATTTATAATATACTTATCAAACAATTCAATGAATAATTCAAATTCATGATACATTAAAAAAAGTTGAATTTGGAAGACATTGAAAATGAAATACAAATGTATCGTAATATTCAAATGCATCTGAATATATGATGCATTTATATATTTTTCCAACAGAGATCTAAAATAACTGTATACGCACGAATGTGGGAATTTATGAACTCCAGAAAACATGTTTTTGTGTCTTCGTATGAAGAAGGAATTCGTAGAGTTCGAGAATCCAAAGGCAAATATGCTTTTCTAATGGAATCTACAAAAAATGACTATATCAATGAAAGACAACCTTGTGATACAATGAAAGTAGGTCGTAATCTTGATGCGAAAGGTTATGGTGTGGCTACTCCTTTGGGATCCAGTCTTAGGTAAGTACGGTATTTAAATAAAAGTTGTTTACAAAATATTTTGAAGAAAATGTATAAAAAAATTTGAAGGAATAAAATAGACAGTTACAATATCTAATATTTATTTTTCTATAAAAGGTTTCTGCGTATTTATTCGAAGAAAAAGTATAATTTTATTGTTTTTTTTTTAAATTTTCCCTTCAATATGATTAATTAAAATTCCTTCAAATTATTTTACTGAATACTTAGTACAGTCCCCCAAAATTTTTAAAAGAATTTTTAGATAGTGCAAAAATATTTAATATCTATTAGTAACATAATAAATTCAGATTTTCTTTCTCGTAAAAATTCCTCTTCATTGCACTGTGTGAAACATTTCATTAAGAATTTATTTTATTTTCTACTCTAATTGATGTATAAATTAAAACGATACTGTGAAATAAACATATATAAGTGAATAAAACTAATAGCATTTTATACGTGGTATGTATATATCTAAGTATTCTACCTATAAAAGTAAATACTTTTGAAGTTTACATAAGATTAAAACCATAACACATTACTAAAGATTCGCTTTGAAAAGAAATCATATTTATGATATAGCGTTTATCAAATTTTAGAATATAAATTTATGCTCGAAAGCTTTTTTATTTTATATAATATTTTGATGTGTGATAATATGTGGAATACTTAATTATTACATGTGAATTCTATTTTTAGAAAGACATTTCAGAAGGTTAATGATTGTGGTACAAAATATTTTTTATTCTTTTTTTATGCTCGTTTTTATAATGAAATGATTATACTTTAAAAGTAATTAGAATCAACGCAGATTTGTTGTAGTACTTAATCGTAAATGTCATATTCTAAAAATGAATTACAGGGTGGGGCAAAACTTCCTCTTTAATGCTGATAAAGTAAGTATCTTATAATTTAGAACTTAGGGAGAGAAAGGGAACAGTTTCTAATGAATATGAAGCAAGCAAAGCTTTGTTGAAGCTTTTTTCTTTACTCATCACTTCATTATGAATTATATTACACATCCTAATTTAAAATATGAACTAATGTTTTGTAACCATCTCTTCACAAAATACTCGAAGTGTGACTCACGTTAATTTTATTAATATTATTTTATGAATTAATTTCCTTTTAAATATGTGTTATTAATTTTCTTTTCACTACTTAAAATTTTCAAATAAGGAATATTTTCATTATAATTTTAGAAAATCATTTGAAAATTTCAATTTTCCATATAAGTTCCAATGAAATTATTGCAATCTAAGAAAAGTTATAATAAAAATGAGGAAAAATATTTAATATCTCTTGTATTAAATGGAATTATAAAAATAAAAGCATTTGAATGATTTTCTTGTTGAATTAAGTTAAAATATTTTAAACTTTTGTAATTTTGAACATAAAGAGTTTATTTTAAGTTTGATAACTTAATATAAAGAGAAGACTTTGTGGCGTTATGTATGACAAAAATTATTTCGTAATTTTAAAGTCATATTTTTCGATGAAATAATTATATAATTCCCATAATTCCTACCAGGGACCGATTGAATTTAGCTGTACTGTCGTTAAAAGAAAAAGGTGATTTAGCAAGGCTAGAGAACAAGTGGTGGTATGATCGAAGTGAATGTAGGAATGGTGACACGAAGGTAAAGTATATCAAATATTACGGTATTTCTTCTAACAGAGAAAATATGCATATGTATATAAACCCATGTTTGTGAAAATTGCAACACCATGAAGAACTCGTTATAATTGAATGAAACTTAATGCACAGTTGAGTGGTAGTAGTACAAATAACTGATTTAACAAACAATAACAAAAGATTTAAATCAGTATTTTGTGTATCCTTCGCAAGCTGCAATAAGTGTTGCTACACGACGTGGCATGGAGTCACACAAATTTTGGATATATACCTGATTAACAGCATCGCATATTGTTTGCATGTGTACCCATAGTTAGTCTGTAGAAGCAACAGGACGAGGATCACGAGCGAGACGTCGACCAATGAAATCCCCCACAAGTTTAATCAGTGATATATCCGGGGAATGTGCAGGCCAAGGAAGAAGCCATACCTGCCACGATGCAAGGAAGGATTGAACAGTCCTAGCAATATGTGGGTGGGCATTGTTCTGTTGAAATTAGCGCCTGACAAGCCTTCAAGGAAGGGAACAGCTTGGGGTTGTAGAACTTCATTGATGTACCAGTTGCTTTTCAAATTACCCACAATTTGAAGAATTGAGACCGTCCATGATATGCTATGGCTCCCCAGACCATAACTTCTGGCTTTCGTACACTGTGGCTTTCGATAACGCACACCGGAAGGTGGTGATCAAAGGCATATTGTCTGTCACAAATGCGGCTATCTTGGTATCACAAATTAAAGCGGGATTCGTCAGAAAACACGACACGCTGCCAATCAGCAAGTCAGTCCTTATGCTGATAGGCCCACTGTAGATGCAGGCGACGATGGTTTATCGTGAGAGGGGTCCTTTATAAAGGAGTTCTTGAGCACAGCCCACGCTGTAACAGATGTTTACAAATTGATGAAGTACACAATGAAACACCTGTAGCTATTGACTACTGGGCTGCCAACTGTCTAGAGGAAGCTGTACGATGTGTAAGCGCAATGCAAAGCAGGTGTCTATCATCACACGATTACGTCATATTTCGGGGTCCCCTCCCAGATTTTCGAGTTGTTCGACACTCGTCCGTCCATTGCTTTCAAACACGTATCAATGTGGTGTTGTTACGCTGCACACGAGTGGCTACTACACAATAAAACAATCCAGCTTCACGAAGGTCGATGATTCTCCCTCTTCTTCAACGAGGGAAATCTCGCTCTCCCTCGTTGAAGAAGCATAAGAAACGACTGAGATAACGTTTACCACTAACAGATAACAGCCTATAACCATACATGCCTCGCTACAGCCATCTATTTATTCGGATTTATCCACCTTTCAGAGGGCATTGCTCAGCATACGCATGCGCTACGAGTCAGAAATTCTAATCATTTGCCTATGATGCCCTAGTTGGCATTTCCTAATAATTTCAGTTAACCCTCGTAAGTGAAACATATCATGCAAATGACTTAAATTGAATCAGATGATTTAAAGAATGAGGTAAAAAGCAATAGACAAACTAACAGTCTCGTTCCGCCTAAGAAAATAAATTAATTTTGGAAGCTCAAGCTTGTAGAGGCATTTTTAGATTAATAAATGTTTGGAAGAATGCATCAATGGCTGTTTGGCAAAAAGACGTTTATCGAGAGATCAAATTGTAGGTTCAAGTATGGCGAGTATGGGTAATGGCATACGGGTTGACGCATCCAAAAAATAGTGTTTGTTCCATAATCAATTTCAAGTGGCATTTTGGCAATGTGAAAAAACTCTAGATATTCATTAATTAGTGAGAACAGTATTATGATAATCTGCTGGAAATGGCTTAAAGACGCTTGTTATTTAAGACTGTCTTAAGCCAAACAAACAAAGCAATAAATTGCAATGGTGTCGATAATGAGAGACTTTGACAAATGAATGATACATCATGTTGTTTAGCGATTTATCTTGGCTTTGTTACAAGAAGAACTGTCAGTTAAAAGTCTGGAGATTTTTGGGAAACACAGATTCGTTTCCACAATGCTCGTTAGAATAGAATATTAGTTCATTGGGAAATCAGCTATGATACCAGATCACTTACAGTGCACATTAGACAACTTTTAAGACACAAAAATATTTTAGTGATTTACTGCACTCTGTTATTTTATTTTAACTTCAGCAACAGTAAAATGGCACCTTGCAGCATGTTAACGTGGCATAATAGTTATCAGACAAGCCTTGTAACACACAAAGCTACCTCAGGTGTTTCTGATTCCTTCTTTTCTTTCTCCAATAGAGCATATTTCTGACGTGACTCAATTTTTTCTGCTTGGCTTCTTTCGAAGAATGAACTGAGAAGGAGGATTCAAAGTATATTCATTTTTTTTTCACGGAGAACGATTTCAACATGTTAATGGGCATTGCATTTTCTATGCCAAACCTTGTATATCAATAAACATATCTACCAGAATATCTGTCTATATATGTACTTTTAAGCATTTATATATGTATGCATATTTCTATACATATGCATAATCAAATAAAATATTATAACAATATATACTAGCAAAATTCTGTGCATATATATTTTCAAACACTCTAGTATATGTATTAAAATATTATTGAATAGTATAATCTTGTATACGTATTTTAATCTGGCTCATGAAATAAAATTTTTTTAAATTAAATATTAATTGATACATTAATTATAATGCGATTATTATAGTTAAAGCTTTACTTTTTCATACCTATTTTTTCAGAAAATCAAAAGAAAATGTTTAAGAAATTATTTACCCTTTTAGCAATTGGTAAACAAAGCACCCTTAAGTATCTGCTTGTTTATTTCAAACAAAGTAAAGCTCATCAATGTGATAAGAAAAAAGGGAAAAAAATCAATACTTGCTTTTAATTTAAATATTACATTATATCAATTATTGGTTCAAGTAAATGAAGAACATTAAAAAGGCTCAACTGAATTGAAATGGCATATAAAGAGAGAATTCTCTTTAATTAAATGAAAAATATGAAGAAAAATAAGAGATAATCACAGTAAAACACAAAATAATATTTTTTATTTAAACTATCTAATTTCAACTTAATCAAATGAATCACAATATAATTATTGTAATAGATATTTTATCAAGATATGCATGACGTATGTGATTAATATATATATATATATATATATATATATATATATATGTTAAAAATCTTTTGTGATGTGATTAATAAATCTAAAATCAATGGTTATTTGCCTGTACGTATCACAATTTCCTCAAATATTTAACTAAGCTTAATTTATCATTGTTGCAATGAAAATTATGAGTATAATTTTAGATATTTGTTTGAATATTATATATTGAAATATTATTGCTATTAATTATTTAGATTTTAGGAATAAATATTATATTCCTAAAGCTTATTTAGAATTGAATTTTGCATTCTAATTTATCTTTTTTTTATGTGAAAATCATTGAAAGTAATTTACAAAAATATGAAAAAATGTCTTTATATATAAATTCTATTAATATCAGAGCCTCTAATTTGTATTGTCTAGCAGAGTATATTTATAATGAATATTTATTTAATGTATTTTTTATATATTTGATAAAATTTGTATTTGAAAATTGCATCTTTCTTATTATTAATATGTAGGAATCTTCTCAAAACGAACTTACTCTTAGTAATGTAGCAGGATGCTTTTACATACTTATTGGTGGCCTTGTGTTGGCGATGGTAGTCGCACTATTGGAATTCTGCTACAAAGCTCGAATAGAAGCTGTTCGATCAAAGGTTTGACTACTTTCACAATTGATAGGATATAAATAAAGCTTTCTTAAATATTGCTTATATAATTAATGTTGAATATCTTGTTATTTCCCCTAATTTCATAGTTTCTGCACTACAGAAAAATGAACATAAATCAAAAATATACTATTAAATATTATTTAAATAATTTTGCGTGAATGTAAAAAAATTACTAAATATTCTGTAAATAATTGAAGATTATTTTTTGATTTTCTTAAATAAATATCAGCATTTTTAACTCAATTTCAGGAATATTTCCTAGAAACACAGGTATAAAGTCAAATTAAAAACAATATTTTACTTCACAATTCGTTCTTTAATTTTGTACTCGTACATTAATATTTTAATCTTAAATTAATTTGAAAAGTTTGTTTTTTGAATGAATTGTGTATTTTAATAAATCTCTTCTTTACTTTACTTATAACATAATAATGGTATATTGGAAAATTTTAATAATAAATAGACAAGTTCTAGGAAGTTATTTCTGATGTAAGTGAGAAATATACTTTTACAATTAAAACTTCTATTGGATTTTCTGTAGTGTTTGTGTCAAAAAAAGTCTCTGAAATATATAACTGAAATATTATAAATTTAAAAAAATTCAAATTCATATATATGTATATATTTGTAAATATTATATTACTGACTTTTCATTTCAAATTAGATAATTTTTAAGAAAATATTTTATTTTATTCCTAACCATCAAATATTAAATCATGTGCTTTTATCTTATTGTCCAAATATTACGTTGAAATATCCAAATCTTAAATTCTAGCTCTTATTTATTAAACAGTCGAGTCATTAAAAGAAAACAGTACTTTTTGTTCGTAGGTGGAAAATGATAGTAACAGGAAAAATCTAACAAAAAAGTAGAGAAACTAAAAAGAAATTCTGAGTCTTGAATAAACAATGTTTTTTTAGTTCAATCAGTAAATGAGTTGATACTGTTTGTTAATACGAAATTAAGATTTTTAAACATTTCTATTCCAACTATGGAAAGAAAAAAGAAAATATTCGAATTTTTTTTTCATATTAGAAATACGATATGTCGGATTAAAAGATGATATTGTCATAAGACCATTGTTAATATCTCATAATTAAAAATAAATGCTTAAATATTAGTCTCATTATACGTCAAAAAATGTCATGTTAAAAATGAAAATAAAATTATAAATATGATAAATTTTTAAAAGACAAACTTTTACAAGAAATATCAAGAATTGAAAATAAAAATTATGTGGTTGTCACTCGATAATTAATTTTAATATTAGAGTTTTTATTTCACAATGTATTTCCAGAGTTCAAATATCTTATGTGTTTATCTTTAAGTGTAAAAGTTTTTTGCTTTTCTCTTATTATGATAAAGCAAGGAACAAATATAGTTTAAATTTGAAGGAAAATAACTTATTTAAATTTAAATACCTAGAATTACAAATATTTGTTTCACAATTTACAATTATAGTAGATTAGAATTTTGCAAATTTCATTGATACTTGTATAATTTGTTTTTATATTAGTAGCTAAAATCAATATCTTGTAAGAATTTGTATATATTCTATATATGCATAATGCAAAATTGAACTTGTGAGAATCTTTTCGAAAACTGAGTTTCTCGGAAGTGTTGATAATATATACCAATTTAACGGAAGACATTTATTTTATGATAAATTTCTTTTCTATAAAATTTTTAATATAAAGATATAAATGATACAAGTTGATCTTAGGGATTGATTGTTCCGAAATATATACTGAAGTCATAGATAAATATCCAATTCATATTAATAAATATTGATCTCAGCGATATACTTTCTTTGCATTACAACATTTATTATAATATAATTTCAATTATAATGCTTTTTTAAATAAAATTTCTTAGTCAATAAAATATATCCAAACATTTCAGAATATTTGTCATGTTAGCAGTGTATACGTACATATAAATTATGGTCTAAACGTAAGAATGTAGATGAATAAATTTTCAAAGTATTTGAAAAAATAACAGAAAATACAAACTAGAAAATCTAACGAATCAGTTTCTATTAATGAAAAATTTAACTAAAAGATTTGATTTATTTTTTAATACATATATATTTTCGTAAACGAAAAGTATTGAATTAATGCCCTGATATCTTCTTTCTGCAAATTTTCTTTCGTGGTATCTTCTTTGTCCTACCAATCAACTGTATATCTTATATATATATATATATATATATATATATATATATATAACGGCTTAAATTCTATCATAGCTTATTTACTTTATCTTCTTTTAGCATCTTCATTGGTTTACTTAGGGAATTTTTGTTTTAGTTTAACAATATAAATGGTTTTTAAAGGCATTAATTTGAATTGTATTATTCGCTTTTAATTTCAATATTTTAAATGTTCTTAAATCATATAGTTCTCATAACGCGGAAATATAAAACTAATAAAATTGTAATGAAAAAATAAAGTGTGCAAAATTATTAAAGTTCTTAAATCTGATAAAATCTTTAATTCTGAATCAACATGGTAAAGTTTTGAAACAAATGCTCAAAGAAATTCAAAATTTTTTAAAAGCTCTTGCTTGATATATAAGAACCTGTCTTTAGAGATTCAGATATGATTTTTATGAGATCAAAGGTACTGATTTTCTTTCATTCTTTAAATATTCCAATTCCTTTATTCTTAAAATAAATATGGAATTAAATAAAAATTTGTAGCTTAAAAGTTTTAGATTAAATTTTGCCAGTACTTTCAGAAAATAGTTATAAAATATCTATAGAAATATCTAGCTATTTCTTAAACTAAATGCATCTTCAAGAATTATTTGAAAACAAATTCAATGAAACATGGAAGTTATTTTTGCTGTCGCAGTTCGAAAGAAATCACAATAAAGCAAAGAGAAGAAGCTATTTAGAATTTATGTTGAGACTTGTAAAGAAATTGGTATTTTATTTAGAAGCTATTTCCTTTCATTTTTATTTTCTCAAATAATGTTGATGATTTTTAAAGTTAAATGTAAGAACTTGTACAGTATATATATATATATATATATATATATATATATATGCAAAAATATTCAAAGAATATAGTGAAATTAATACCCAAGATTATAATCGATCATTTCAAATAAAAAACGGAGGATTGTTTGACAGTTTATTTAAAGAAAAAATAATAAGCAAACTCGGAGTTAAATGAGGAAAATCAATCATCCTATGCTCAATGCTGCATTTTCTTTTATGAAACTCTTTGTTTATATATCACTCCAACATGAAGAGGAAGATTATAGTTATAGAGAAGTTCTATCTTCGCCATATATTTCACAGCAAGAAAATGATACTTTGCTTCTGACTTATACATTTACGAGTGTGAAAGTGGGTGTTTGATAATCTTTCGAGCTTGGAACATGTCGTCAGACTCACTATCATAAAAAATATTTTCTCGAAAAGTTATCCGAGATGAATGTTTGAAAATTTTACATTAGCCTTTCACTTGTAGATTGTGAGCCAAATTGTCATTGGTTTCCAAAGTACATAAATAGTTTCCAAATTTTTACTAGAATTTTTCCCCTTTCCTCATTTGCCTTCAATTATTTAACACATTTTGTTTTCTCTTTGATTTCTAGTTATACTTACACTCCATATAAAAGTAATCATGCCGTGGAAATTTGTTATAAAGATTTTTAAATATTGCTTAATAAATGTAATGTGCTTCTGCAAAATATTATTATTCAGGAAATGGCAAAAATATCTAGGTGGTTTGAAATGAGTGACTAGGAAAAATTTTAAATCATTTTACATAAGCTAAAATAAAATTCTATCATCAACTACAATTTATTTTATCGTACATAATTTCAAGACAATATAATAATTAATTTAAAATAATTTTTAATCATTGAAGTATTTTTTTATTTACAAAATATATTGCTTCGAATAGTATTAAGTTATTTTTAGCCCAAGTTTTTAAATTAGCAGCCTAAATAATTAATGGAAATGCATTTTATCCTTTGTTAAAATATATAAATTTGTTATAATTATTTTCTTTGTGATTTATTTAGCAAAAAAGTAATTATTTTACATTCAGCATTATCTAATAAATGTATTTTCCCTTTTTCAGCAATAAACTTGTCCAAAATTTTACAATGACTTGAATTATCTTAAATTTTTACTTAGTGATTTTAAATGCGTAATTCAGAATTTATTTTGAGAGATTGAGACCAATGTACTTTTGGTAGTTTACTTTTCAGTTTTTTGCTTGTTTTTTTTAAACTTGTGACAAACAATTATGGCAAAATTTAACAGACATTCAATTTTAAAACATTACAAAGATGATTCTGGTTAATTTATTTATAGATTTTTAAGACAGTCAAGTTTTTTTTTTCAAAATTAAATCTTGCTAAATTCTAGAAGTTCATAACAAATAATATTACAAACACAATTTTCGAAATTAAAATTTTTTGATTAAATACTTTTTTTTTAATTTGTGTGAAGAATCAGAGTACTTGAATATCAAGTTTTTTTTCACTAAAGTTTTTAATGTAAAGTTTTTAAAAAATATTTCTACTATTATTCATCTTCTTATGTACAAGAAACCCATTATAAAGTAACAGTTGCCAACAATTATGTACTAGAAACATAATGCAGTATTAACCTTTTAAAAATACTTGTAAAGCATTCTGCTAAATTCAAATGAATATTTTTGTTAAAAATTCTCAGAAATTAAAATCAAACATTGATTTAAAGGAAGTAAAATTTCATTAATAATTGAAAATACAAACTATAGATTAATAATTGTGAAATGAAACATCTTATAAGGTAGAATAAAAGTGATATGAATTCGCATCAAAATTTAAAAATAAGCAAAGAAAGTTGAGAGGATATATATCTTTAATTATAACAATTTAGAGAAACTCAGTTGTTTACAACACCACATTAGTCAATAATGTTACTCAATACATTTTTGCGTTGAAGTTTTGAAATATTTTTGTTGCTAATATCTAGTAAATGGAAATGGCTTTTTATCTATGGAAAAATTGAACCAAATAATGTTACATTATATTGTTCAGCCAACTCACTCATTAACCTCAAATATTTTCGTCATTAAATATCCTCAAACTCTAAATGGATCACACTTTCCAAGATACACGTTTTAACTGACTGCTTAGTACTGTTTCTCTTACACGTATAAAATTCTTAGTATTTCAATATGACATTCTTTGCTTATACTATTTTAACTTTAAATGAGCTGGTATAGACTTAAATAATCTTCTTAACTAAGCCCTAAATCTTATTTTTGAAACTTCTGCTCATGTAATTATTACATCATAAGGTAACTAATCTTTATATACATTTTTTTTATAAATTGTTTAAAATTTGAAAGCAATAAAATAAAGATATTAATGAATACGAGGGTCATTCTGAAATTTTTGAGATACGCACTGACGAGAATTTACAAAATAAAAATAACGGTTTAATTTTAAAATCAAAGTATTTTAACACAGAAGACTATTTTTTACTGACTTATTTCAATTTGTTTAGCGTAGAATAAATTTAAACAGAAGAGAAAATGGAGTTGACGCGAGAACATTTTCGCGCTATGAATCTCTACGATTTTAAAGCAGGAATAAATCAAGAGGAATGCGTTCAACAGTTGCAATTAGCATTTGGTGATGAATCTCCAGTTCATGCTACTGTATTCAGATAGTTTAGAGAATTCAGAAGAGGTCGCAATTTTCTTCGGAATGTACAACCCACAGGAAGTTCGCCGTTGGCAGTAATCGAGGATAATGTGTCTGCCATATGAAAAATGTTTATGTATGATAATCGCTGTACCTATCAAATGATACAGAAAGAACTTAGCATTTTATCCGCAACAATACACAAAATCATTCATGAAGAATTACATATGAAAAAAGTAGTTTGCCGTAGGGTTCCCCATAATCTAACTGAGCACTAAAAAGAGGAGAGTGTCAGAATCATTAAAGAATCTCTTAAATTGCTAAATGATGAGCGGCCACCGCATTATTTCTAAAAATATAACAGATGATGAAACGTACATACCGTTTTTTGACGTTCCAACACGTCAAGAAAGCAAAGTATGGGTCTTTGAAGATGATCGCACGCCGACAATGGTGAAAAAAACAACGCGCACTGAGAAAAGTGATGTTTGCCGTTTTCTTCAGAAGTACGGGACTGATCAAAGCCATTAAGTTGGAAGGACAGAAGACAGTAACAGCAAACTGGTATACCACTAAATGTCTTCCAGAAATTCTACAAGAACTGAATATTAGGGGACTAATGCTTCACAATGACAATACATATTCACATACAGCATGATTAACAGTTGAGTTTCTTAAACAGAAACAAATTAAAGTGATTCAACATCCGCCGTATTCACCTGATCTAGCTATGTGCGATTTCTGGTTAATCTTTAATCTAAAAAAGAACTTACGCGGACGTCGTTTTCATTCAGAAGAAGATATTGATGTGGCTATAAATGTATTTTTTTCCATCTAATTAAAGAAATGAATGGCTTGATGCATTTAACCTGTGGAAAATTCGTCTACAAAAGTGTATTGATACTGGAGGAGATTACTGTGAACATACCTAAAATTTTGTAAGTATAACTTTGAAAATCTAGTTGTATCTTAAAAATTTTTCAGTGACCCTCGTATTAAAAGTAGTATTTACGTTTTCACCAAATAATTATAGGATGAATAATATATGATTATATTTTTGATTTTAAATTTTAAAACTTAATAAAGCAGTTTTGCAAGATGAGATTTGAGAACTTTATTTTCATGAGAGAATTTTGTGTTTTCTAAGATTTTAAATTTTAAGGTATAAATGCAAACAAAATTTCTAAAGTTTCAAGTAAAATGGTAAAACAATTACCAGCATTTAAATATTATGTGTGTTATTAATTGTCTTCCTTATGCATTTCAGATGAGTATTTGTGAGGCGATGGCAAGCAAAGTGAGAATGTCTATAACCGGATCTGGAGAAAACGACAGAGCTCGGGTAATGAACAGATCAGTCTGATTGGGGGGGGGGGTATTAACTAAAATATATAGTTGAACTTTAAAATTCCCAGGAGCAATTCTTAATTCTCTTAGAAGATTTGAGGAGATTTCAATCAGTTTTCGTAACAGATCAATCAATATCTGAAAGAACTCACAGATTTTAAGGAATTAATTACATTTCAAATTAGCTAAGTCTAAATACAATAATAAAGTAAACGTTTTAAAGCTTTAAATTATATTATATACCAATTTTGATATAAGAAAAAGAATACTGTCTTTTAAAAATATTAATTTTAAATTTTTTAATTTCTTTTGCAACGAAATAATTTCTACTTCAATTACTTTTAAATAGAATAAGCATCGTCCGAATTTTTGCATAGAAATCTAAAATATTTTAATTAGAATCATGGTAATTATTATAATCTGAATAGTTACAAGATATTAATTTATTTTTGTTTATATATATATATATATATATATATATATATATATATATATATATATATATATATATATATAAATGCTTTGATTTTGCGGCCCTGACCTATTATTACTATAAAAAATTACAGTTTATTTTAAATGGAATTGGTTATTGTATAATTCAAATGTCTCTTTATATCGCGATAAAATATTTCCAATAAATAATTTCCCATAGCAATTATAAATATGGGAAAAAATTTCTGAAGATATAATCAATTTCGCGCAATCATCAAAGATTAAATTTAGCTGAAACAAGTTACATAAAAAATTTCTTACTTAACACAATGTCTCCAACATCTACCGGATAGATCATACTAATTAAAATAAGGAGGAATACTTTTGAAGAAAAATATATATTAAGTAAAATTTATTTTAATGAGTTCACCACAAGGTACATTTCAAAAGAACTATAGAATTTCATTTAATATTTTAAAGCTCTGATTTTGTAATAGTATCTTTAAAAGTAGAATTATTATTTTCTGTATTCTTCATACTTTCAAGTACATATAGTAGTTTCTTTCCGTTTGTTTTAAACTTTAAAATTATATAAAATTCTAAATCTAGTTTTTTCTTGTAACTTTGCATAATTATTGAGATTTATTTTCTGTTTTATATCATTAATTATAGATCACCAGGTGTACAAACACGTAAGCACGTCTGTGAAAATTGAGAATTCTTACCTACATTTATATGAATTCATAATAATATGCATTTTAATTCTCCACTTTTCTAATTTTTCTTAACATAATATTTTTATTTTATTTTCAGCCACATTATTACTTACCAACAGAACCACTTGTGAGCTCCGAAGGCTTATGTGAACAAGTTAACTACCATACGATGGTTTGAACTTAAAACGTTTAGTCTATAATATGTCGATAATTAAAGAAGGAACATAAGACAGTTTTTTTTTTTTTTTTTTTTTTACAGTGAACTGATCTCAAAACTATTGTTAAAAGTATTCTAAGAAACGGACAAATATTCGTAGTATAAAATGCATCTTAGCGTATGAATGAAAATATGAACATTTAACATAAAATATAGAACTGTCAGACAATAATACTCATCATGGCAAAATTATTAGAAAATTAACATCTGTTTATTGCCTGAATTCTCTTAATAAATACATGCTATTTTATTTCAGAAAATTATTATTAAAATTAATCGCAAAATTTCTGAACAAATTATTCCCATAAAAACTTGTACAGTTGCTTATGTAATAAAAACTAAATCCAAATGAATTATTTTTAAATTATCTCACATTTTGTAAGCATTGGGTATTTCAATTGGGTATTTCAAGCATTGGGTATTCAAAGCAAATAAAATTTACAAAATAAGTATAAATCTATAATTTCGTTAATAAAACTCACAATATAAGTCAAATTTAATTTGTAAAAAAATTAAATACACAATGATGAATTTATTGAAACTTTTTTTTTAATAAAAACGTAAAAACTTCCAACTTTTTCTGCCATCTCTTATATGATTATTTTCATTTTTATTAATCTTTTATTATTTAAAATAACAATCCAATATTGTTGAAATTAGTTTTTTATAAATATAAATATTTGTTATTAATTAACCATTGAAAAATATATGGTAGTATTTTAAAATCATTTAAAAAGAACTTAGAAATTAAATTCTCTTAAATTTGGTACAGTAATTTTGAAAAGAAATATGATGAGAATATTAAATACGTAGAAAGATACATACATGAATGTACAATATGCCTTTTTAATGTGCACACACAAATATAAGGTCTACTGGAAAGTTATGTTCATTTTTGGAATGAAAGAAAATACAAACTTTTCTTAAGTACAAACTTTTCTTAAAAATTTATTAAACAATGTAGTTGCCAATACCTTGATGAGTTTACTTGATGAGTTCTTAGCAGCGTGAAAGCAATTTTTATACCCCTTGTTTGAAAAATGTTTCATCTTTTCATACGAAATATTGAAACAGTGCTTGATTGATATCTTCTTCATTTTTGAATTTTTTGACTTTCAAATAATTTTGTAAGATCAAAAATAAGTGATAGTTGAAGGGTATTAAGTCCTTGAAATATGGCATATTGGGCAGAATTTTCCAGTCTAGTTCTGCAATTTCTTGAAAAACTCTTTACTTGGACTCTTTCTTGGACCATCACCAGCCTTTTTTCTTGCACTGATCTATTAAAATTAATAAGCTGTTGACAATACTTTTCCGAACTGAGATTTTCGTTCAATTTTCAATTCTTATAATGTATTAGTCCTTAAATGTCTCATCATGTACACAACAGTCTCTTATCCAGTGTCAAAATTGTTTTAGATTTTAAGGGGTAAGTTTTCATCAAAATATGTCCTTTTCTTTACGATGTATTCATATGTAAAAAAAGTTTTCATCTCCAACTATCATCCGGTACAAGAAAGGCTCGATTTCATTCCGAACAATCAGAGTTAGGCATGTGATGAATCAATCAACAAAATTCTTTTGACTTAATTACTGTGGAATCTATTTTGAATAGTGCTAAACTAATTCTCTGTTCCGAATGTGGTCTGAAATAGTTTGGTGAGCTGAATTAAACTTTTTGGATATCTGATGTTGTTAGAAAAAGATCTTGCTCTAACACTGTTTAAACAGCTAAAAACTAATCAAGCAGCACAACAGTTTATGTGAACCAAGACCAATAGTACCCATAACTGTTTTCCTGACAGAGGGCCCTGGGGTGCGAAAGCATATGTCCCGGTTAGGCAGTCAGTTTAACGTGAAATCCCATTTTTTAGTTCCCAGGCAGGCTTGATATTGTTTATTGACTCACTAAATGAAATACTATATATACGCGTGTGTGAGTGTTATTGTTTTTCTGTTATTGTCTCCCATAAGAAACATTTATTTGCATTTTATTTTGTTTCAGATTTTTACTAACAATTTAAATTTTTGATTTTTAACTAATCGAAGTAAGAATATAAAGATTTGTGACTTTGTGAATTTGACATTTTTAATGATCATAAAAAGGAAAATTTCTTGATTTTTTTTACATTTTTTAATATTTTAATACACAAAATGAATATCTAGCAGTAATATTTTTACTTTTAAATCATGATGAAAAAAATAAAAGAAGATAATTATATCTATCGGTAAGTTTTTGCTCTACATAAATGACTTTTATCTGCTGTAAAATACTATACTAAGAAATAAAGCCAATTCAATCTGTGTTCAAGTGGATTCCTCTATGTGGTAATTAAATAAGGTTTTTGATTATTTTCTTGAATAATCAGATAGCTATGCCAAATGGAATAGCAAAAAAATCATAGTAAGTACTTATAGAAGGTGAGTTTTGTTATGTACATTCTCTCAGTACTAGCATAGTGAAGCTGAAAGAGAAAATTCTTGAAAGAAAATAACTAATAAACATGGATAATTTACCCACTTCTCTTTTAAACCAAAGAAAGTGATCTTAATGACAAAGAATATCAAAAGATATAATCCTAATATAATGTTTTAACACATATTTTGAAGAACGATTAGGAATCTTCACACAAAATTTAAAGCCTCTTCTATTTCATATATTATGTCTTGGTCCCGATCAATGAAACAACTGAAATAATGTTAAGAACAAAACATGCACAACATTTTTCACATGCATTAATGTCGATTTTTAAAACGTGTTTGGTAAATGTAATTAAATTTTGAAACATTACGTGCTTCATTTGCTATAAATGGTTTGTATTTTATTCAGTTCTACTGTCGATCTATAATTAATATTATCTTCAATATTATTTATACAATATAAAAAAGCATATATTGAGAGAGTTCAGGCAAATAATATTATGGTTCATTATATATATATATTTTGTAATTATATTACAACTGTAGAGATTATATATGCTATGAATAGAAAGTATGTACTTAGAAATTATCATAGTTTACATTAGCGAAAGTACATATCCATAAAAATAGCTGAACAACTCTTTATTTATGTATTAGCTTTTATTCAGTTTCTTTAAATATGTTTCAAATAGCAATTGATATTTATTTAACTAAACATTTGTGCAGTGTGATGCACTTATGTACAACTGAACAAAACAAATATGTGCCAAGAGTAACTGTATAGTCCGCGAGTGTCAGGGGCCAATTTATTTGTGTACAGGTTTCGACGGCTCTTCTATGACTTACGGATGATTACATTTGCTACTCTAATAAATATCAATGAAGAGAAAATTAAAACACGGTGCTAATCATCCTTATCTCCATATCACGGTAGAGTGGAGCAAAATACTGTGTAAACATAAAAACATTTAGATGATCAGATTCATTGTAAGCATCTATTTCATTATGTCACGCACATTTTATATGATAAAATGAAGTAGTATTATCATCGTAATCATATGTCTCAGAAGAAATTGAGAAAAGGCAATGTTTCAAGCAAAATGTAACTTCAGAGTAAAATAAAATATTATTAAATTGTTTTTACATGAAAATAGCAGTATATTAAAAAAAATAAAGATTGTGTCCTATTTTCTTTTAATATGAATGTTTTCATTTATTATATTTGTATTTGTTTGTCATAAATTTACTTACGTTATATAATTAAAACTGAATGCAAAAGAAAAGCACAGATAAGCATTTTTAATAAAAAGTGGTTTTTAAAGAAAACACAAATTTAGCAAAAATTATACATTTTTTATTAGGTAGTATTTCTTTTACGATTGAAAGACATAATTTTTTCAAAAATTGTTCTTGAATCTGATGTCAAAAAATAACTGCAAAATCTTCAAATTATAGTTTAAAATTTTATTTTAATTTTAATAGTTTATTGAATTTAAAATTTATTTTAATTAATAATAAAGTTACATATTAATGTTTAATTATTGAAGAATTAATCTGTAAACAATTTTTTTTTATCAAAGACGTGTTTACTTTGATTAATTTTTCATGTGCATAATCACTTTTCTCTTTAAAAAATGCACATTTCATTTAGCTCCTAGAAATTAAATGCTTTTCCTATTTCTTGTGCTAATTTCATCCAAGAAAAGAATTTAAGCTCTATAAATTTAATTTTTAAATGTCTTACCTTTTAATTTTATGATAATAAACGCTTTAAATCATAAAAAAATCATTTTAAGTACAAGTAATTGAAAATATTTATTTCATCGATATAAGTTTTAATTTAAGACATTTTGTAATTTGTGAGAATAAGAAATTATAAATTAATTAAATTACAATTTTACTTCCTTCAAGCGCTAATTGCATTAAAAATGCTTTTGCCTCATAAATCAAACATATCATTAATTAAAAGTTGTCAACTAATAAATTTTCTGAAATTCTATTCGCATTAAAAGAAACACATGATAATAAAAATTTCAAAAATAAATACTTTCAGGGCAGGCTTTAAAGCATATTTTTTCATTATTTTCTTAGAATAATATATTAAATTAAAAAAATAAACTTTTAATCAAATTCGAAAGAAAAAAAGCTTCTTTCTTGAAAACCAATAAGGAAGTTAATAACGGCCTTTAATAAGCAGTTGTTCTTTTCATAGTTTTGTTTCTTTCAGTGGATAATTTTCGAGGTAATATCATTCATAAAAAATGTATTTTACATAATACTCTGAAATATTAGAGGTTTATGCTTTCAAAACGGAATTTTGATTTTCTTTTACCCTAGCAGTTATTCGTAAGCTATTCTTATGGAATAAAGTGTGTTTCCTCTCAGTTACTGCTGCAATCGGATTATTTATCCCTAATTACTGCAGTAATTAGGGAGGAAAGCTTTTAAAATGAATGACTTTATTCAAGCTTCATAACATGAAGTAAGCAAATAAACACTTTTTCCACGCTAAATTTACATTCTGTAAATTACTCCTAAATTTTATTTCATAGACAAGGTTTTCGACTGTAAAATTGGATTTTTAGCTGTATGATAATGACAGATTTCCCTTGAAAATAAAAGAAAATGAAATGTGAAAGTATCGCTTAATAATGAAAGCAAATGAAAATATTTTTGTTTTTGTTAACATAAGATTAAATTTGTGGTCTGTGTATGCTTGAAAAATTGTGTTTTTGAGCTGATTGTAATCTACTATAAATGGGTTCAAAATGAGTCTTTGTTTTAACAATATAGTTGATTTCTTTGATGTTATTACAAAATTTATTTTCGGTTATGAATTTAATAACAGCTTTATTTTGCATAAACGTATATTTTTAGAAGAGTTATCAGAAAAATAAACTGGTTTTTCAGTAATAATGTATGATAATCAATTTTATAATTAAACTTGCATTATTAGTGATATTTCATACTGAAACAAAAATTTTAACAATGTATCTTTCGGTGTTAAAGTCAGTTGTTCAGCAAGAAAATATGGTAATTGAAGATTTGAGAAACAATGCTTATTGCATTTTTTTGCAGTTTAAGATCGAAAGCATATTTTAAGTATTGACATATTTGAAAATTAACAAACCTTTAAGTTCAACCTTAACAGTTTGCGCTTAAAATTTTTCCAATGCATATTGTCACTAGTGTTATTCAGATGAGATAAGAATTTGTTTAATAGTAAGTTTTCTTATTATTAAATACTGCATAATTGGAAAACCATTTCTTAAAGCTATTCTGAATTATGAAATTATTTCTTAAATGTTCTTTCGTAAATGTTTTCCTAATGTAAATAATATCCATTTATACTGAAAGTAAAAAAAAAGAAAAAAGAAGAAAGAAAAAAGAAAAGAAAAAATCTTTTTACGCAAAACCAACACACATCAGCAGAGTTAATAAATTGTTTTCTTTAAATAAATAAAAAATAAAATATCTAAAAGCTAATTATATGAGCTATGCTTAGTATTTAAATTCGTTTCTTTTTCATAATTTTTATATTGTCTTTAACAAAATATCTTATATAAAATTCAAAATTATATGTTTAAGATGACATATTTCGTAGGAAAATAAAATTCGTAAGATAATCCAAATAATGGAAAACTAGCGAGAAATATATGAAGAGAAATGGTTTGCATTATTGCCTATTTTTTCTTTCATTTAAATAAGTTTCTGAAAGTGACAGTTAAAAACAGACATAAAGCTAAATTGTAAAGAAACCAATCTGTGGGGAAAACGAACCTAACAGTGGTCTTTTCATTAAAGAGGGTAGTCTATGGATCGAAAGGAAAAGCGTGTTTGCTGACCGAAATTAATAATTGTATAGGAAATGTAGGCAATAAAGAATTCTTTTGAAGGTAAAAATTAAAGAAACTATATGGTCTCTCGAAAAGTTATTTATTGTGCACTTGTGAGAAATTATTACATTTTAAAAGGGAAAAGAGGTATTCGCAACATGATTTAGTTACATTATTCATTCAGAATATGAAACAATAAATAAATTGCATATGCACGTTCAATAAGAGCTACTTAAAATTCCTTACATTTAGTAAAATAGTAAAAATATGCTGATTTTTACTATAACTTCACACACACACACACACACACACACACACACACACACACACACACACACACACACACACACACACACACACACACACACACACACATATATATATATATATATATATATATATATATATCAGATAAAACATTAACTTAAATATTGCGATAATGCCTGTGACGATATATATCTGTGTAGTTTTGGCTCTTTGTACTAAAATTTTCTTTTGAAAACAAATTTTTTCCCAATGTATATCAAATATTAAAAAAAAAATTAATTCTTTGAAGACAAAGTAGCAGGAAATTATAAACTACTTGTATCTGTACAAGGTTTCTTCTATGTAAAAACGATAATGAATTTGTTACGATGTATTACAAATAAATGTTTGTTGTTTTTATTGTAATATATATATGATGCTGAAGTAGAAATTGATCATTAAACTTTATGACAAAAATTATTGACTTTTTTATTTATTGCATTGTGACATTTTGATTTTGTGCTTCCTTTGCTCTAAAAGGAAACTTGAATTAATATGAATACTTTTAAATCTGTGGTATCGCAATATAAAGTATATAAAACATCTCACTGTTTAACTTGTGTGTGTGAGTAGTGAATATTTTTTTATAAGTTCCTTTTTATAAAAAATGATTTTACAAAGTATTAGTCTAGCCAAATTATATAGAATTATTGAATAATGTAATTTTAAAATAATTAAAATGTAATGTTAAAATAATGTGAGTTTTTAGGACCATTTTATAAAATAAAAATTGTTTTTTAGAGTTTAAGGCTAATATTGATGACTAATAAAATAAATTTAATTTTAAGAATTTTTTTTACTCAAACTATTTAACCATTCTATTGTATGTTAAATGAAAAACTCATTCTCAGCAATGTTTATTTACAACAAAATATTTATTAATTACTTGTTTTCCTGTGAATTAATTCAATTTCATTACATTATGATAAAAAATATTTGATTTGATAATAAATACTCATTATATTGAGAAATTACAAATTAATTTGTAAAATTGCATGATTTTATATGAAATATTGTGAGTAAATAAAAAAATCCTGGAAAATAAATTAGTTTTGACAAGTGGTATTACTGAAAATAAAATGTTTCTTATGAATAATTTTTTTTCATAATAAAATTTCTTAGATATATTGTGAAAATGTTTCATTCACACTTTTTTTCTTAACTTTTAAAGTGATATACGTGAAAATTTAATTCTAAAACACACAGTAAAATAATTAACTCTAATTTGAACACATTTTTCAAAAGTCTGTTTTATACAACCCTTTTATAATTCGAAAACATTGATGTTGAATGCATTAAATTTTGATAAATGTGGAATAGTTCGCTCCAACTAAAGTTCATATTTTATTGAAGACTGGCATTTGATTTAATTTTAATTCATGATCTGGCATATGATATTCAGTTCACACATATATTTATTATTTTAAAGAGAATGAGTGTTTGGTTTCAATTGAGAACCACTTTTTTCAATTCAATTCTTGGTTTTTCTATTCAAAGAACACATATTTTATGAACATTACTTTTGCTGATTATTTTTCATTTTGGTTCTAAAATGATTATTAATATGCTGTCCATATAAATAGTAAAATATAAATATTGAGAAATATCTGTAATTTAAAGTAAGGTGAAAATAGATTTTTATAATACCTTGTAGAAATTGAGAGATATGTAAGTTCATAAAAAATACTACTTTAATGTGAAAGAATTCATATTGCCATAAATTCACTTTAGATAAATAAAAAAGCAATTCGAAATACCTTAAAGTTATACAAAGTTAAAATATTTTAATATTTCGTATGAATACTTTTTCGAT
This sequence comes from Latrodectus elegans, assembly GCA_030067965.1. Taxonomy (NCBI): domain Eukaryota; kingdom Metazoa; phylum Arthropoda; class Arachnida; order Araneae; family Theridiidae; genus Latrodectus; species Latrodectus elegans. The sequence goes on along the minus strand of CM057809.1, from coordinate 57,354,794 downwards.
TTCAAATAAAATAATCCATGGTTTGACATTGATTACATATTGAATTTGTTTTATAAAAATGTTACATGAAAGAGTAGTTTTGAGTTTAATCATTTCTATATATCAGTTGAAGTGTGATGTGTAATATAGTGCTAGATATGCTTTCGAAGTACAGTAATAATTTTCTTAGGAAATAGCTTTCTTATGATATTCGAAATCAATTTATTATTTATGAATTTTAGATGATGAAAAGTTTAAATATTTCTTTGTTTACTCTTCTACTAAAAGAGGGCAGCACAGTCAATAAAATAGCATAGTTTTCAAATAGAGTTTAAAAGCACTGAAACTCAAGTTTTGTAATTACACGTCTTTCCGAATGCAGATTCTGAATCTTTTATGACTCTCGTACCGAAGTTCTTAGAAAAGTTGCTTAAATATTAAAACTTTAACTTGTGATCTTAACAAACATAATCTATTTTTCCTCAAAAAAGTGAATGGTAAAAAAGATTTTTTATGTTAAAATAATTTAACAGTTATTAAAACTATGTTGTCCGTAGATCCATAAATAGATTTACGAAAGAAAGGAAGAAGTTTATGGTTAAGACATAGGTAGAAAGTGAAAACGGATATGATTTGTTTTCTTTGTGGACTAAATAAACATATGAAAAGCGATAATTTTTAAGTTGTTGCTCTGACATTTTATAGAAATGGAATTTGATATCCATTGCTTATTTGGAAAAAAAAATAAAATAAAAAACTTTTCTCAATATTTTGGCAACTTATATAGTTTGAAAATAGTTCAATACAGATTCTGGAAATAAAAATTCGTTTTGTACTTTGTATCTTAAAAAAGTAATGCAATGAATATATGAATACCTAATTTTGTTTTCTGAACCTATCTCAAGTGTTAGTTTTCTGAATTTCTAATGCTGAGATTTCAAAAGCTGAAAAATTCTGTATAATTTTGGTAGTTTACCTGAAATGTATGTATATTAGAATAGATATCAAGGCATTTTCTCTTCCAAATATATTCAAATATCAGGATTATGTAAGAGAAGCATTCTTTGTAAGATTTCGTAAGAGGAATAAAGAAAAAATGACATATGTTTATCTCATAATTACCACGTAATAACATTCTGCTTATAAAACGCATCTACGAAAGACTTTTTCTTCAAGATTAAAAATTTATTTCTGAAAATAACCTTTAACTTTACTGATTATAACTTAAAATTATTTATGAAGACATTGGTAAGGAGAAGTTGGACATTAATCTGTTTAAATTATGAATAAAAAATTCCAAACTTTCATTAAAATAATTAGGCTATTTTGAGTTTTTGGTAATTATAGTACTATTATTTAATGGCTTCTCAACTAAAATTTAATAAGCAAGAGATTTTGTAAACAAAAAAAAGTAATTACGTTATTTCGTAGAAAAGTTCTATTTGAATTCCTTTCGTAATCACACACATTATTGATGTAACAGATTAGAATTGAATTTATGAATATATTAAAACATGATAGTCAGTTTGAACAGATTGTTTTCATTACAATCTTTTAGATTTACGAATTGTTAAAAAATAATGAAAATTCTTATATTTTGTAAAAACGTTTATTTTAGTACATATCGCATTATCTATATGTCACTATTTCTTTCTTAAATCATGTATATATATATATATATATATATATATATATATAAAATCTCTGAGCCCCTTTGGCATCTACTACAGTTCGGATTCATTTCATCTAGGAATACAAGTGCTGAATAGTATTTAGGAAAATAATTGATTTCATGAGATATTGTGATGGTCCTCAAAAACATATCAGATGCTATTAATACTGTATTCAACGCTCTAAACGAGACCACAACGTTTCAATTAGATTGTGATATTGAGACTGTGGGGGCCAAAGTAGATGTTTAATTTCATCCTTGTGTTCATAAAACTATAGTTGGGTATCCCCCTACACATGGATATTTACATTATAATACTGGAAAATTCCATCGCCTGTAGAAAATATAGTTTGCATCGTAGGATGAATTCGGCCAGTTAAAATGTCTCTATACTTCTCCTCAATGATACTTGCTTTCAGGTTTGCGATTGATCCTGCAAAAAACCACTACATAACTGCCCATAACATAAAGAGTCTCCACCACCTTACCCTCTAGGGAGACCATTGCGATTGTGCAGGTGTTCTCTAAACATGCACCTGCCCTGTTGTTGGTAAAGATGTGAAAGGCGATTCGTCAGACTTTATTGCCTTCTTTTACAAATCAATCGATCACATTTTGTGAATGATTAAGCCATTATAGACAACATTTAGCATTTATGTATGGGACAAATTTTTTGGGAATTACCCCTGATGTTCATTTGTTAGTTATTATCCATTTCCAATACCTGTCAGTCTGCTACTGAGCTTCTTTTTTCCGTCCACTAATTTGCCTTGCCACTCTGTGTGTATGCCGAAATAACTTTAGGCACTGTGTATCTAAAAAACGCCTTTTTAAGGCAATACTTTCATGTTTTCAATAAAAAGCTATCACTTACTATCATAATATATACACTTCTATTTATAATAAAAATAGTTGATATATTTAATGTTAACACGAAACACATTTAATATTTTAATGTTAACGAAACACATTTAAAGATATCTTTTATTCACAGGTATTTCATTTATTTTGATAACTTCCTGTATCTACAAGAGTACATTAAGTTTTATAAATTTCTATTTATTTAGAAATTTAAAATATAAAATATGAATTGAAATATAAGTATTAAATGAGAATGGAATCTTTACTAGTTTAATGGAATTATTTATGTATATATTTATATACCAAGTATAAAATAGATAAATTCTCAGATATTTTAATTATCTCTAATATTTTTTAAATGTAAAAACGCTCTTTGTAAATGTAAACGCTGCTTTACTTTTATAGGTTAAATTTTACTTATATTTATTATAACTTTAAACATTTTATCTATTTTTTAATATTAAAAATTATTGCTTGTTTCAAGATTCTAAAATATATAATTCATTCATTCTATCCTAAATCTTTGAGTTTGTCAGTCAACTTACATGTGATAATTTTTTCATCTCTATAAAAGCAGTCTTTAATCAACAGTGAGGAAAATCCATGGTTGTCATTTTTTATTTATTAATATATTTGTTAATGTCAATTAACTGTTCCATGTTTTTCAGCATCTCAGTATTTTCTTTTTACCTTCCTTTCTTTGAAGGACACTAACGAAATATAATAAATGTTTTTGGTAAATGAATATATACCACCCAACATTGAATATGCACCACCAAGAAGGAGTGGCCCAAAAATTATGCAAATTTCAGAGTTCACGCACCTTAGCGAATTATGCAAATGATGGGAAATGCGCATCTCTCCATTGCACGTAGGATAAGATATAAAGTTACGAACAGGTGGAGTGGGCAATATTTTTGCCGTTATTGCTGCTTGAAAAATAATCGTGGAAAGTTTGTTATTTTCTCAAAAGACGCCTGTGATTGCAAAGAATACTAGGCCATCGTCGACGGAGTCAGCTCCATCAGAAAGACGAGTTTATAAGGGCCATGGTAATTGTACTGAAAATGGAAGGTTAGTCCTTACGGAAAATCGCAGATAACAGACACCTGGACGCGTCCACAGTGCACCGACTGTGGTGAAGATGGTTGTTGCACCAGCATGCTACCCTGAACCTAGCCCAAAAGTGCGCTATACAAGTTAGAAACAGCCGGTTGATTCTTCATGATTTTGAAGCAGGAGCCAAGCAAAAAACCTATTGTAATTAAGATGGTTATATCAAGGAACTATGGAATGTTTGTTGGTGACGGTACAGCCAGAGTAACTTCAGGATGCGTGGATCGACGAGTCCGACAGGAAGTGGTAGTGGCTCCTCAAAGCACGTCTACGGAAGTTTTGCAATTTGTGCAAGGTACCCTGGATGGACCCATATCGAGCAGAGCCATTTGCCATCGATTGGTTGCGAGTGGCTCGTGCTTATCCATCCGTCAAGAAGAATGACAGTGACCCCACAGCATAGACGCCAACGTATGGAATGGTGCCGACTTAGAGAGATTTGGACGACGGAATGGCACACGATCTTTTCAAATGTGTTGCACTTATGTTTATTCAGTGATAGTCGCTGCATATGAAGGTTTTGTCGTTGTGAAGATAGGTCCATTACTGCTGATATTGTGGAATTCCCTAAAAAACGACAACGCGGCATCATGTTTTGAAACCTCATTTCGGACAATTATAGGTAACTTCTAGTTCGTATTCATGATACATGTTCGTATACATCCCAACTTTGCGTGGGCGATGTGCTGTGGGTGGTGATACTTTAAGGGATTGCCCAATGAACTTTATTAACAGGATAGCTTTCGACCGCACAATGCTCGTATCAGTTAACATACCCTACAAGGTGTATAGTTGGTTCTCTGACCAATGTGCTCTCCAGATATCTCACCAATCAAATACGTTTGAGATATGACTGGACTTCATCAAGATGAGATATTCATGAGATATGACTGGATCTCACCAATCAAATACGTTTGAGATATGACTGGACTTCATTTACAGATACTTCCACTGACTCCTTCAGAAGACTCAGCTTAGCAAATAGTTGACTTAAAATGGAAAACAATTCCACAGGACGCCATCCGTATTCTCAATGACTCTGTGACTAGACGTGTTGCTTCGTATATTTCCATCCACTATGGTTTAACAAACTACTGATCCGACTCTGCTCTCGCTCTGTATTATGCATATCACTTCGAAATACAGATCACTTATTTTTTGTCGTTGTCTCTCTCTCTGTTAGCCGAGTTTCATCACTATCTGGCAACTCCTTTTTGTGTGGTGTCGCATATTTCAAATATACATGAATGAATATTAAAATTGTCTTACACATAGTGTTTAAAAATTTTCAGTCTTGTATTTTCTAAGTTGATTCTCTCAGAATTGGTAAAACGCCCATAACTAGATTTCTTCATCTGTGATAAATGTTTCGCCAATTAATCACTTTGATAATATAATGAAAATTGGAATTTTTTATATTGTTCTTAAATTCAACAGAACATTTATTTCAAATTTGTTCTCTTGTTTCCCATTAATATTAAAAAAAACAGTTCTTTTTTAAAATTGCTAAAGACCAATATTTTTGCTAATATTTTTCAAATTTTAGAAGTTTCTGTGATATTAGAAATTTGATAAATTTGAAATTACATTAATAAATTATTCTAAAAAGTAACATGTGTGTTTTTGTTTTAATCAAGAAAACATAAAATTATATTTTAAAGTAAACATAAAATAAGTTGCCGTTTCTAATCTTGGGACTATATCTAGCAGAGCTAGACAATTGCCATAAAAATCCGAAAATATCCAAATGGTCTGGAAAAAGATGAGGATCTCACAGAACTTCGTCCAAACTAAAATTTAGATCTTAGGCCTTCGGGTCACACACACACACACACACACACACAATAGAAGCTACTCATTTTTCTAAACATAAATCAGTTCTTTGCTAGAGTAAGTAATCAAGCTATGTAGTAGTAGTATATGATTATAAATTATTCAAAAAATAATTTATAGAGATATTTTAAATTTTGTTATTGTTCCAAAGAACAGTGAATCACATAAACTACAAATTTTAAAAAAAACATATATTGCATTCATCTGTTTAAAACAATAAATCACATTAATAGATTTAAAAAAAATTATCACAATACCATTATAAAGTATTTATTTCTGAAAGAGATAATTGGCAAGTATAGCTAAAAACACACAGGGATTTCATTTAAAAATACCTCTTTCTTTTTCTCCTTTTTTTTTTTAAATTTTGTGAACATAAAAATTTTGCTATTATAATACTGGTTCCTTTCATTTACAAAAAAAAAAAATCTACAAATCATTCATTTAAAATCTGTAAATGATATTTAAAATATACATCTTTATTGAAACAAACTGACAATCACATAGCTTAACTGATGAAAACCATTATAAGGCATTAATACATCAATCTCTGTTTGACTTTTAGGAGATGATTTTGGACATGTATTCAAAGGAAGGAAACTTTCTGACATTCTTTTTTTATAAAAACATCATCCAACTACTAGACAATTCAAAACATTGATATTTTTCAGCACTGGTTTCGAAAAATCTAGTGCTTTTAATTTCTTAAGATTCTTTTTTATATTGTTACATTTATTTTTTTATTTGTACACACACACACACACACACACACACACACACACACACACACACACACACATATATATATATATATATATATATATCACTCATTTCCTCGATTGTTATTTGTAATATGGATAAATTTAAAATTCCTTAATAAATTTAATTGTGTGATGATTGCATAATTTACGGAAAAAGTGTTTAGACTAAAATTAATCAACAAGACAGTATTTTTAGAGGAAATCTACTTTATATATTTTGAGGCATAACGAATGAAATTTATTTATAAAAAAATTTCAGATCATATAATTTACAACAATATAGAATAACTTTACAATGTGAAACTTGAAATGTGTGATCCTTAACGACTCTCATATCTTTAATCAGTTGGGCATGTATAGAATACTTTGGGAGAAAAGTAGTCTGACTAACAGAATTCTTTTTTTTTCATAAAACTGTTGAGTTCACTGCTGATTTACTGCTAAAGTGGGATTTCTTGTGTCTTCAACCTACTTTATTGCCAATGGTAGCATGAAATATTGTCACAGAGCTTATTTTTCAGCTAGTGGGAAATATGTTTCTTATAAGAAAAGTCATTCTTATTATTGCCTGCTAGTGACAAACCAATTCTTTTGACAAACTTACTTTTTCTAGATGATTTCATGTCCATAAACAATTCTTATATTGCCTAGCACATTTTTCAGATTCCTTTAGTTGTCTCAGTTAAGCAAGCAACTAAAACTGCGATTAATTTTGTGTAATTTATTTCTCATTATTTTTTGTAAATTAATATTATTCTTATACTTTCAATACCTACACACTATCAAATACTACATAATAAAAATTCTAACAACTGGAAAAAATTCAATTTTTAGATTTAAATTAAAACAAAGTTATATTAAACTGTCAATTGCGCAATGCATCCAAAAATTCATTTTATTTCGATGAACCAGTAATAGAAGAGAGATACGAATTGTGTAAATGAACACTAAAATAAATGATTTTAAGGGAAATTATATATACTAATATATTGTGAATATCAGTTACAATATATTGATCCTAACTTAATATATTGTGATTATCAGTTACAATATATTCCAAACGGTAAGTTAGACAAAAACAGACTAAAAATTAAATAATTATTTATTTGGAGATTACAAAACTATTTAGGATCTTAGTATCTTGAAAATAAAATATAACTTTTTAACTATGATTTAAATATAAATTTCAAAACTTAAAAAAAATAAATAAATATATATATATATATATATATATATATATATATATATATATATATATATATATATATATATATATATATATATATATATATATATATATATATATATATATATATATATATATATATATATATATATATATATATATTTACTAAAACATTTTATATAAAAGAGAAGCTTTTTTATTCATATTTCATATCTTATCATGTATATTACATTGGAAACACGATTTAAAACTATTATGATATGTAAATTTAATTTTTAACACGAATACCGTAAAATGCTTTTTGCAGTTTATACAAGGATATACATAAGTACATGGTCACACACTGACGAGCCAAATGATTATATTTATCAATGGGAAGACTTCATCCGATAGGAATGTTATGTGACTTGCCACAAGAAAAAAGTGAAGCAGTATTTTTTTGATATTATGTGTCTGTTATTAGAAAGTCAGTTAATCTAAGTGACTTGGATAGGTAACAGATTATGATGATCCAAATGCTTAAAACGTGTATTTATTAAGCTACACTGCTCGCTAGTTATTCCCAAATTATTGGTGTAATCGCTCTAATGTGGATTATATAAATATGGTAAAATAAGTTGCAAACACCAGTGTGTGGGACTGTCTCACATCATTAACGACAAAGGATGTCGAAGGATAACCTTCTTGATAACATGAGATCTACGGTAGGCTGCCACAGGTAATTGAGAAAGGCTTGCTTAGAACATTTGTACTTTCAAATGCATTGTATTCGATAGTAGAAGGAGCCTCTACCATCTTGGACCGGCGGAACTGGTTGATCTTGAAAATGGTCATGTCCATTGCGTTAGACGACATTCCAATAATGGAATACCAGCGAGATTTTGACAACGGTCCTGTCGAGGACTGAGACGTTCAAGGAATAGCATAAGAATTGACGGTAAGGTACTATACACATCTTTAACAAGGTGTACCGTTTTTTTTTTTTTTTTTTTTTTTTTTTTTGTCAAATTAGTGAGTGCGTGTCGGCGATACTTCTCGACAGAATCATACCTATCGCGTGTCGGCGATAGGTATGATTCTGTCGCTCTTCTATCGAAGCATGTGGCGTCTACTGGTTGGTAGATTAGCGTTTATCATCTCGACGAGTGCTAGGTTTCACATTTGTTATAGAAACCTCGGCTTCTGGCACTAAGCTTCGATCCTTTTCTGTCCTTCTGTCGATGTTATTGTGCTAAACGTGACAGCCTTTTACATTCTTTGTTGTTAATAGTGGATGAATGTAAAACTAAATGGCTTTCACTATTGACAACTCCATCTTTCGCCCAATTTTCATAGGTAAACACAAAGAAGGAATTTGTATCATATTCATTAATTATATTATAGTACTTCTATATTAATTAGTGGTACATAAAATTCAATTTTTAACTACTAATTAGTATATTATATAAGAGAAACCTTGTAAAATAAAACGAATAAGCCATTTTCAATTTTGCATAAAATTTACGTTTGTTGTAAGCATTATTCATTTGGTTACAAGAATATTTTATTCATCAATAAAGTCAAGAGAATAATGTTCACAAAGGAGGTGGACATAGAGTTGATAAATATCAACCATATTTTTACCTCAGTTTGCTAAGCATATAGATATTTTTAAATTGTTAATTTTTTAAGAAGTTAAAAAGGAAAAAAAATTCTATTTTTCTGGTAATAATGTAGGTATGTACACACATTAAGGCTTCATATTTCTCTTTGCAAATAAAAATACTAGGAACTCGTCTGTTAGTGAGATGATAACAGCATTCTAATTAGATGATAGATCATCCAGAATAAAGCAAAACCCATTAATAAACCCAAAAAATATTCTTAGGTATTATAAACCACGGGCGTACGAAATGCTAATTATAAATACTACCAGCTGCTGAAGTAGTACATTTGTTTAGAATAATCTTGTCACAAAAGTTATATGATAAAGTTATAGCTTGTAGAAGTTTACTTGTCATCTGTGCTTGTAATCATCAAATTTAAATATGAAAAACTGGAGTATCTTTTAAAATAAATACTGTCAATTTATCAGATTTAGACTGATTTCTAACATTCTAACGATGAAACAATACTTGAATCAAGCAATGTGTATTGAAAGGCAATGCAAATATAAATATTATAATAATCTTTTGCAAATAGATCAAATTTTTTAATGGCAAAGAATTACTAAGCATACTTTGTTTGCTTTAAAAGTAAATACTAAATTAAATACATTTTATCTAATATAAATGATATGAAAAAAAAACTAAACAATATAAGCAAGGGTAATATCAGACTAATATATAATACTCACATCATATATACAAATTTATCTGCATACGTAATTATAGTGAAAAAAGAATGTTAAAAACTATTAAACTTTAATGTTGAATTTGTTTTTGCAATAAGATAACAAGTAGAAAAATTTACTCAAAATTTATTATTTACATTGCAAGGATAGTAACTAAATAAAATTCCACAAACAATATTTGGGTTAAATTTCTTATAAAAGCCATGAAATTAAACACTGTGCAAAAGCAAACTGAAATAATTAAACAAGTCTAATAATTACGAAGCACAGATGTCATTATGAGGAAACTATTCAAGGTACGTTCCATTAAATATTTAAAAAAAATCGCCTACATTTTTATAATTTTGACAACAAAGTGAAAAGTAATTATCTTTTCTTATTTTCAAATCAGTGACTTACATCACGAGGATTTTGCATAAGCTTTCCAATCATGCAAGTTCTGCATCGTTAGACGTGGAAAAGACATTTATTTGCTTCCAGCAACAACACTTATTATGAAATCTGTTTATGACAAGCTGTCATTTTGAAGGATAATTGCTTTTTAAAACTTGAGCATTTAGATCGATGTTACTCAGTTAAGAATTCCTCCAAAAGAAATATTTTGATATAGAACAAAAAGTCTTTTGATTTTAACAATTTTTAGCACGCAGGATCAGCAATTTTTAGATAGTTCTCAACACTAAATCCTTATATGTCCTTAAACTTAAGACTGTCATCTCCAGTTACATAACAAACTTTGAACTTTTGGATTTTATCCATGTTTTCCCATGAGAAGCGTGCTTTGAATCATGCAGGGGATTGAGATGTCATCTGATGGCTTCAAATATTTGAGAGATACAATTTTTCTGTTGTTGATACATGCTGTGCTAAAATATCCTTAATTTGAAGGAACTTTGAAATGCTATTCTTCATATTTAAAATACATATAGTTTTTGTCGTATTTCCATTTATTTACAATCACATTATTTTGAAATCATTTTTAAATATTTTATTGAAAACACACATGGCAGGTAATGGGAATCATAAAATTATTATACAGGAATAAAAAATTTAAAAATATTAAGCGGTTTCTTTACTCAAAAATAAGAATAATATTAAAAGAAGCAATATAAAATAAAGAAAAGGACATTGAATATCTGATGAATAGTGTTTTGTATTTCCAATTAATCATAATATTGGAAATCAAATATTTATGAAATTAAAAGAAATGTACGAAATGTAAGTAGTTTTTCTTATTTGAGACGCTAGTAATTGTAATAGGAAGACTATCCTCTGTTTTGAAATTTTTAGATAACTGTTATATCAGATATTTGACATGAAACAAGTAAATTTTCTGTATTTTTTTTCAATTATTTATCTGAAGCTTAAAAGAATTTTAAATATATACATTACAAAACAAAAGTACACAAATTTTCATGAAAAAATGCTGTATTTTAAATTGCATAAGTTACTTTATTTAACATTAATTCAAATATAAAGTCTTACATTAAATTTGATAGTAACACAATATTTTACAAGTTACTTGAACAGAAAAACTGAATCTCATATTGAAAATTCCTTCATTTTATAAATGATGCTTTAAATAGAGAACTGTACCTTATTTATCCCAATCAGTTTATTCGTGGAAAGAAATGGACATTCCTTTCAACTTCTTCATAAAATTATTTATATATACATACATGTAGATATGTATGCATTCACGCAAGACAATTAGCTTTTTTTTTAATGTTTCATTTTTAATCAAACATTTTGACAGTTATTGAGAAATATTTGTGCACACACACACACACACACACACACACACACACACACACACACACACACACACACACACACACACACACACACACACACACACACACACACACACACACACACACACACACACACACACACACATTAGATAATAATATATATATATATATATATATATATATATATATATATATATATATATATATATATCTTGTATATCTTGATTTTATCACCATGGCTTAGTGATTTTCCCTGTGGAAAGTTCTTGGTTCAGTCCCAGATACTGTTGATCAACAACAGGAGGAGGGATTTGTGATTTTTCTATGCTACACAATGATGATGAGAAGCACTCATTCAAACACCATTTCATAGGGATGAATGCGTTTGGGCTTCCTCGCAGGCAAATCGAGCCAATTAACTAGGACATGCCTTCTCAAAAAGCAACACGCTGCGTTTGTTCACTAGGGCATTCAGCTGTTTGACTAACAACACGGTGTCAAAATATAATGATTTGTTCTATGTATAGCACAAAATAATGTTTATAGAGTTCAATAGTTCATAATATATAACTTCTTAATTTGTGTGATAAATAATGTGACATTGCATCAATGAAAATAGTAGTGTTATGAAAGTATATAAAATATGCATACATTTGTATATAAAATTTAAATGCGCTTGCTTTCATTAGCCAATTTACATGATATTTTTTCAATCACATGTTTATAAACAGGGATAGCAGAAATGAAATTGAAGTAAACAGCTGTGTAGTTTTTCTTAATTTTATGAAATATCTGCGTAATTTAAAGTGTTATGTAAACTCATAATGTTAATTCTTAAAGAGAAATGTATTTATGAAAAATTTAAATTACCATAATGTAGCAAGCATGTTGAAGTTACATTATACTCATTATGTTATTTGAGTTAAATAAGATATGTTTTAAAAATATAATTTAATTTTGAAGACATATAACATAACATTTCCTTTTGGATAAATAAATTGAATGACACACTGAATATATATATATATATATATATATATATATATATATATATATATATATATATATATATATATGTATATATATATATATATATATATATATATATATGTATATATATATATATATATATATATATATATATATATATATATATATATATATATATATATATATATATATATATATATATATATATATATATATAGATAGATAGATAGATATATAGATATTATTCCAATTATTCATATTACAAAATGATGAAATAAGTTGATGTTGTTAAATTTGATATTGATGAGTGAGTGTTAATCATGAATAATTAACCATCGATTTTGTTTTCAATTTTATATTATTTTCTTATCATTTTATTACCTGTAAAATATATTGACCAGACATTAAAACACGGTTATTTAACAGTCACTCGTATCAAATTGCTGTTTACATCCTAAATTGATTTGATATGCATCAACTCACTCATCATTTGCATGTTTGAAAAGCTTCACACATAATTTCACGTTATGTCATAATTTGCCACCTTGGCAATCTCAGAGTAATATGATAAGGTTTAGAAGCTCCAATAATACATTTCATTACGATGTAAGTATACGAAAGCAGACAGGAAATCCAATTTATTCATGTTGAATTTTGAAAACTATATAATATGTTGAGAGTAAATGTAAACGCTTATGTAAATTGTTTATATCAACTAACTGTAGTTACTATATGAATGAAGAATCTTGTATATTTTCTGCATAACGCATATTTGCATTAACAAATTTTATGCAAAGTTAAATTTACAGTATTTAATTATTAGAATTCTGTCTTGTAAATTAATGCTTAGCAATATTTTACATAATTTTATTCAATATAAAAATGCAACTATTTCAATGGAAAATAAACGTCGAACTTATTCTAAAACATAATACATAAAATAAGCCACAGAAATTTATGTAGTCAATTGAAAGAAAATAAATCACTTAATTGATCTACAAATACGTTTTTAAGGATACTTCTAATCAATATTATTTTATATTTTATACGATGCTGAATGCATTATTTATACATGCACCCCCATATATATATATATATATATATATATATATATATATATATATATATATATATATATATATATATATATATATATATATATATATATATATATATATATATATTTTAAGTCACTTGTGTCCTGTAAGGTGATGATTGCTCACATGTGCAATACATCTTATTAAAGCATCACATAAGAACTCTATGGAATTTAGATTCAGAGATCTAAATAGATATCATATGGAGAATACTAGCTATCTCCAAATGATTGTCACCAAGTGCAATTATAATCTATAAATATGATTTGGTTCCATACAATCCATTGAAAAGATAGTGGTTGACTTTGAGAATCATATTCACATATCACGAACAGAGAAAATAGGTCGAGTTGTACATTCCTATAACATGATCACATTTATCTGTGTATAAAGCAATAGCTAATATTTCAAAAGAATATAAACCTAGATCTCTTTCTGTAAAAATTTATCCCTTTATTGCACAAACACGTAGAGACCAGTGACAATATAGGGACCGATTTCTGTGATGTTCGTAGACTGATAGCGTCTCTGAGGTTTCCTCAACATGAAAAATTTCTTCCAGACTAGTTTTCGATTCTGAATTTCAGATATCGCAGAAGAGAACACAGGCCACTCTTGATTTCTACTAGATTAATTTTCTTTAGACTAGATTAATTTTCTTTAGACTATTATTTACTAGATTACTTTTAAATAGAAATGGTCTCTAACTTGGAATTGCGTGAGAGAAACCAACGTTCTAAATGTGTCCGTTCGTAGATTCTTCTCAATAAGCTTTACATGGCTTGATTAGATGTAGTTTTCCATGATTAGCCGTGGGGTTTAGCGACAGTTGTCTAGTAGTGTGAAATCTCAATACAATAACCTTAAAATACATCATCATCCACACTTTTCAAGATTCTTCTTCTAATTTTTATGTTTTAAATATGTACGAAAGATTTTATAGCATAAAAAATGGAGTTTATAGAAATTAATTTTACGGTATGACTACTACTCTCGTGTTTGACACCAATATCACTAGGAAAGTATTTAAGTTAAGATTTGGTGCTATATTCGATGATATGAAAATGACACTTTATCTTGTCTATCTTAACAATTTACAGCAAAACTCTTTTCTTCTATCTAATCAAAGGACATGAGAACATAAACAATCACATCGTATGACTCTTGTCCATGCCTGTTATCGTAAGTATTGGTTTTCATAGTTCAATATACTTCGGTTTATTGAAAATAAGCTTATTATTATTGATTTGATAATTAAAACATTCAGTGCATTGTAATTCAATAATCCCTTTGTATTAAATTAGGATTTTTAAATGCTATAAGCAAGAACATCATTAGGAAAATAAAAAGTTGCTTATGTCAATTAGTTGCTAGTTTTACATCTTACTGAATCAGAAGAATGGGATACTGTTGATGGTGTGGGATAAAAATTTAAAAAAATTAATAGAAATTTTTTATATAAATGGATGAAGAATAGAATACGTTAATAACTTTAACATTTGCAATGATTTGTATCAAAGATTACCTTTAGTAAAAAGATAGAATAAAACTATACCACTGCAATTGGTTATAATTTGTTTTGAACATCTGCAAAGAGACATAGCTTAGAACCTTGTTTTTCATAAAATAATTTAAATGTATAATTAACGCGTATAAATAATCATACAATAAAATTGGAGGATGCTAAGATTTTCTTTAATTTATACGTTGGTGAAATTAAAAAAAAAATTTGTTTCTTTATGCGACTTTAAATGTATTTTTTGTGGTAGGTTTGTTTCTAATATAATAAAAATTCTATAACATATTGTTGCTTCTTTAAGATCTTTGTCAACATTTTAATCTCTTACTTTAAAATGCAAATATTTGGTTAGATTGTTCCCCTTTTATGAAAGTAAAAGCATGGAATCTTTTATTATGTTGAAGTATTCTAATTTCTATTTTTATGAAGAAACTGTGACAAATTTGAGTGGGATTAGACTAGTTTTTCCCATTGTATTTGTGCCATTTATTTACCAAACTAAAGTATTTTAAAATTTTCTTTAATGTTTTTTTCTAGCATTGATATGTGATTTTACAAAACGAAAAAAAATTATATTATAATAATTTATTACAAGTTTGAGTTAAATTGATTAACTTGAAAAACTTATCAGAAACAAAATAAATAATTATAATTAATGATTTTTCATAAATAATATTCAAGAACATTTATTTCATGGATAACAGTTACAAAAATGTTTTACTGTGCATAAAAAAATAGTAAATAAATAACTTCAACTATCACATTTGTAGATGTTAAGAAATTTTAGTTATGATTATCGTAAAAAAAGTCTACCAGACCTGGACAGCAAACCTTTTTGTTCTAGTGGGAGGAGGGTTATGGGCTCTATAACTGGGAAAGCACAAGATCAGTCATAATATGGGAGACTATGTGTGAGTGTGTGTGTGTGTGACCATTAGAAGTTTCATAAAGTCCATTTTCCTTCATTAGGCGTGTCTTGGCAAAGAACGTCTCAGATGTCCATCTTGTCATTTTTTCTAAAATTTTTTAAGTCTAACGAACCGACTGCCTATTTCTAGCCACATTTCATTTGGCAGAAATAAAAAAACCCTAAATGTATGCAGAACAGATATAACTCCTTAAATTGACAAATAAACATATCTGTATTTTAAAATGCTTATATGACAAAGACTATTGATGAATAGCATATTGTGTTTGAGAAGTGTTCTAGGCTGTGTGTTGTCCTTATTTTTTGTGTTGTTCTAGTGCAATATAAATAGACAACTGGGAGTTAAAGACAGGTTGGTAAAAACATATGCATAACATATAATTCAAAATCAGATTAGCATCTTGTAAATTCAATGAAAAATACGTGAAAAATAAAATTGTGTTTTACGACTTTGATAAAATCCTAAAATATTATAAAATCATGGAAAAATAAACAATTTACTTTTACAAAAAAAATTATATATATATATATATATATATATATATATATATATATATATATATATATATATATATGTATGTATGTATATATATATATATATATATATATATATATATATATATATATATATATATATATATATATATATATATATATATATATATGTATGTATGTATATATATATATATATATATATATGCGCGTGTGTGAAAAATTTGGTTACAGTAGAATTTTTATTTTTGAAAAAAACTCGGTGTTAAATGAATAAATAATAAAATAGATTTAATCATTTGCACGTATAATATAATATAAAACAAATCCAAAATTTGAAAAATTGAAAAACGTATTCTCCATATTGATTTATATATTCTAGAGGACATTGCACGTGTACAGATTGCATTCAAAATACCAGTTATACCTATAAAAGCTGAAGAAAGTTTTTTTTTTCTTTATTTTAAGCTAAGCGGGCCTTTAAAAAGTATCACTCGTCCTGATTTCTTATTATTTTTCATGAAAATTTAGTATTAGTTCAAAAGGTGAAACTTTGATTTAATGTAAGGTCTGTAAAAGGACAGTTGAATATTAATATATCTATAAAAGCTAGAAAAAAAAGTCTGTACAATTTGTTTTTGATATATTAAATGCATTTTATGATTTATCTATTAATAATATTAGGTAACATTTTAACTAATACAAATAATTCTAAAAAAGATTTTGATACTAAAGTGTATTTATATATTAACAATGATAAATAATCTTATATCTTTTTAATAAATTTAATTTCACATGAGACTTTTGATAGAAAAGAGATTCCATCATAAATAATATTTTAATTAATTTTATTTTTAATAACATTGCTCTGGATTATAATAAAAGTATAAAAGAAATTTTTTATAATATTTTCTTAAATAAATTAATAGACATCGTGTAGACGATAACTTATTAAATAAAGCTGTATGACATTAAAAGTATCAATATTTTTTTATCGCATATTTTTTTCAGGGAAGAACTTTCGTAAGTCATAGGATGAAATTTACATTTCAAAACGATGGAAATGAATACATCTCCAACCATTCAAACAAATGTATAAAATCAAATATATATATATATATATATATATATATATATATATATATATATATATATATTTATATATATATATATATATATATATATGCATATATATACATATATATATATATATATATATAAAGACCATTTCGCTTATAACTGTTGGACAATCAATATCCATCTCTACACTGTGACTGGATTTGAAGTTAAGATATTTCCCTTTCCGAAAAAGTAATAAATACCACTAAACCATACGTTAACCTTTATTTTACGCAATAAAATTCTAAAAACGTATTTGGTAAGTTAATATTAGTTAGGAATACGTGATTAAGTAAGACAAAATGTGAGCAATGCATAGAGTCTTGACAAACCAATTTATGAGATTTTTGAAAAAAAAGTTTGTGGTGTGATATGGATGAAACAAAGAAGAAAATGTATAAAAACTAGAAAAACTAAAAGTAATTCAATAACTAAAAAGAAAAAAACTATAGCATTTTTATGTTAAAAATGCCATTAAGATATTTTAATTTGCCTTTGAAAATGATAATTATAAATATTTTATTAATTTATAATATTATGCAAAGAATCATACACAAAACAGTTAGTATGCAAAGAGCACATAACCTAATGATCATCACTAATCTCCAATGATCAAATAAACACAAAGCTCTATTAATTATATATGTCAGTGATCCGTAAAATTGTTTTAACACAAGATATAAGCATTATACAGGACTCTGTTTCTTGATATGTGGTTTGTTTGTCATGTGTGCTATGATGTATGCCATGATGTCATCAGTGTATCTAGAAAATTCTCAAAAAACTTTACTGGCCAGATGGAATAATGGTATTTTAAAAATTACGGAGTAATATTTTATTTTAATAATTAAATATTGCCCCAAAATTTAAATTTAGGAGAGTATTATAAGTACTTATTTACAACTAGCCTTGTAGAACTTATAAATTCTATATTTTCTAGGTACTTTTCGAAAGAATGAGCCATTTACGTAGTTTAAAATGAAAATTTTTAGAAAATTTTCTGAAAATAATAACTTTTTATTAGAAAGCCCCTGTAATTATATTTTACATAGTTTAAATAAAGTTTGCATATTTAAATACATCTTACAGAAATACATAAATGTTTATTTAAGTGAGTTCTTTAGATACATTTAGATACTCCAGTAAAATGTTTGTATTTTATATGAGAATTACAAAATGTTCATTGTCAAGAGAGTGTTTGAAAGAATTTAAAGAATGCTCCATACTTCATTTGACAAGACAAACATAAAGAATAATTTGTTACAACTCATACGAATTCACTGAAATACCAGCAATTTAATTATAGAATGCAAAAAGTTGTAAAAATAATTACATAGAAATAAAGTATTTATTTCTATGTAATTATTTTTACAACTTTTATAATATATTTTTAGTAAAATATATATTATACTCGATAGTAAATTTATTACGCTATAACTATTCTGATTAATTAAGTTTACTCGTAGCTTTGAAATCTAAAGGAAACTACAAATTTTATTTGTTAATTTTGATTTTTATTCTTATAAATATGTTTGATTATTAGTGTCACTTTTTACAATCATTGATTTGGGCAGCATGAAAAATTCTACGTGTATATTTATTTGTTTAAAGGCTAGTTTTTTAATTTATCTATTTCATTTAATCTTCGTGTGTTTAGGTGTATTAGTACTAACATTTGTGATTGGTTATTTTTATTACAACCAATATTTCTTCAACCAAATACTTAATTTTAATCAAATGCTTTAAAATATTGATTTACAATATTTTGGAGAAAAGAAAACAGATTTACCATATTCTCCCAAACATTAAGATAAGTCTGAAAAGTAAATATCAACATCTTTTAATAAAATCAGAATTCGTTAAAAAATTTACATCATTCTTTAGAAAGGGAGGGCACAATAATTCACACATTAATATCTCATTTTATAAATTTGTGAGTAGTTGTTTTTGCATAAATTAAATTAGAATACATTTTTTACTTCTTGTTTTTGTATTTATAAAAGTTTTATATATTTATACTCCTTATTCAACACTGATATACTGAATTTAGAAATGACTTGTATGAAATTTTCTCTCTTCTAAAAAGACAGAGTATATTTCTCTTACAGCTTTATTTCAAGCGAAACAATGAGACTCAATGATTTTGTGTGACAATTTGCAGAAAATATTTAAATTATCATAATATATAAATTTAAAAATGAATTTGTAACAGATTGTTTGAAATTGATATTTCTTCACAGGACAAATAAAGATTAAATACGAATTTGTGTTTAATTACAGAAGTTAGAAGAGTTACAGTTAGAAGATATTCACTTGTGTATGTACTTGTTATTTAATTTTACCTTATTGAGAGTTTAAATATCAACATTTTTACTATTATGTAAAACTTTCTTTGTTAATGAACATTCTAATTTCTCTAATTTCTTCTATTTACACTCAATTAGTTAAAGGAAGCACACGTATATTGATTTTAGAGAATTCACCTAAGCTTAATGTTGTAAGCATTATTAAATAAAAATCATGTTTTAGGAAATAAATCTGTAATATTTCCAATGTTGAAACTTATTTCCAGACTTTGTCTCGTTGTGAGCTCCACCCCTTTGCGTATTACAAACTCCATTTTGGATTAATGCCAATCAAAAAGAAAAAAATACACCCCTTTATAGTCCCCACAGGAGGTCATGACTGCTGGACGGTCACGTAGTAAATTTTGGCCAAGTCTCAGATATACTCAGAAGTTGTAAGGACCCACCCATTACACACCAGCTGCAGGTAGAGTTACGTGCACGAAAGACAGTTGTTATTTAGATGGTTGATAATGTCATGTGATAAATAAACCTCGTCTCTTTCATTTTTTAAATGGAAAATAAAATTTTGGGGACAATTTTTTGCCATCATTTGTCAGTAATTTCAGAGGGAGATAAAATGAGTGCTAAAAATACCCAAACTCACGTTGCCCATATAAATGATACCTTTTGTGTGTCTTTTTTTCTTGAAAAAACAGAAATAATCTTATATTTCTTTGAGTATTTTTCTGTTTCATGATTGAATGATTTTCTATTTACAAATTTTCTTAATAAGCGTTAATAAGTGTAAAAATTATGAAGTATTGGTAATAGAGATATTTAAATTCGAGAAATAACAAACATACAGTATTTAAATTGTTTTGTTTCCCTTCATATAAATGACTATCTTAAAATTTAACTAACAATAAATTCAATTAAAATATCTTATTTATTCCTAAATGATGACATATTATGAATATATATAGAGAGAAAACTATTAATTATTTAAATTTAAAATCTAAATAAATCACAATTAAACTTAATACCTTCTACAAAAGAGAAATATTGTAGCATGAGTTGTGATGACTAATTATACAATCATTTAAGAGGAAACTGTTTTAAATGAATATAGAAAACTGAAATTGCTTAGTAGCACAAAAAAAGAAAACCACATTTCTGAATATTTCAATTCAAATGATAATATTAATTTAAAATATAACTGAAATTAAGGAAGATAATTTTGCTTATTGACAATGTATTCTCCGTAAAACAGTTATTATGTTATGAAATAAGCCGCTTAGTTATCATTTTTCTGCGAAAGAATTTAAAATGAAAAAAAGGCTCTTTAAGCAGCCGACAATCAATTGAAGAATTTAAAATGAATTTCTTAGAATCGTATCAGAAATTCTTGTGTAATAAGGTTAAAATTAAAGATAGGAGAGTCAAAAGGGATTAAAATTATTTAGTATTTAATTTCTTACTATTGTTAGTGAAAAACCTAACGTTAGCAAATATACTAAAATCTGCTGTAGTAAATTAATTAAATTTTTTATTCCGAGAAGTGTTTATTAATAAAATATTCTTTTTAGTAGTAAAGAGTACAAATGTGGCTCTAGAGAAAATAAATAAAACAATCTTTAATTTCATCATAATCCTTAAGAGTATTTATTATTTATGCATGAAATAATATAATTTAAAAAAATTTCCATAAAAATTTTCCATACCAAAAATTTACCTTTGTGCATGTTCGATAATTATCCTATTTTACGTAATGTAAAATAAGTTTATCACTTAAGGATAATTTTATCTGTTAGAATCATCATTAATAATTATGAAATGTTCTGATTATATTGTATCAAAAATGAACTTTCAAAACTCTCATATATATATACATATATATATACATACATACATACATACATACATACATACATACATACATACATACATATATATATATATATATATATATATATATATATATATATATACATACATACAAAACGACCACGTGAACTCTGCATAGCTAGATTCCTTGTTGGAAGTACATAAAAATTTCCCAAAGAAAGATTTCTTGTACGATCCATAGTTTACGAGAAAAATACGAAAAACATTGTATGACGTATCTGCAGTGGAAGAAAAAATGCTTCATTGAACATAACAACAGCGTTATAAGCACAATTTAAAGCTGATTATCAAAGTGTGCACTTTTAAGTCCAGGTAAGCAGCAGCACGCAATGAAATGGTTGTCATCACACGTTGCATCACAGCTGGGTCCACCGAAGTACAAGCCGCATGCTGACGAGCAACTAAGTCCATTGGTGTTCTCACTACGTCTCGATGCACCAGTTCCTTGAGATGTTCCCCAAATGAAAAAAAATCCATCGGTGTAAAGTCTGGCGAACGTGGTGGCCGTAGAACCGGAGCCCCACGTCCAATCCAGTTGCCGGGGTATTCCATATCCAGTCAACCACGTACAGGACATAGAAATGCACCGTTGCTCCATCATGCTGGAACCAAAGTCTCTGTATTACCACTAATGGTATGTCATAGAGGAACTCGGTTAAAACCTTATTGAGAAACACCAGATATGATTGTCCCGAGAACCGGTCCAAGCAGGTGATCTCCGAAAATGCCAGCCACAATGTTTAGAGACTAACGTGCCTGATATTTCTGCTACTGGCTTGCATGCAGATTGACCTGGAACTACATATAGATATTGTGATGGTTGAATATCCATCACGAGTGAAATATGATTCATCAGTCCACAGGATATGTGGAATGGAACCATTATCTGTGTTCTGTTGCTGCAACAGCCCTTTACAAAAGGCCACGAGTTTCAGAAAGTCATCTGGATTTAGACCTTACACGGTTGTGTTCCAAAATGGGTGAAGCCTTTCCCACCGTAAAAGCTTGTGGACAGTACATTTACTTGAAGTTATCTCACTGACTAATGCGCGTGTGCTTACCTCGGGAGTCTCTTCCACCTGCTGCAATATTGTATCTCCCTGTGCTAGGTCTTCCGTGGTCTTCCAGCATCATGAAGATCGGCTGTTGGCAAGATGCTTCCCGTATTTCGCATCCAGCCGAAGGAGCACGTTGACATCGGGAAGACGGTGGGAAGGATATCGGCTGACATATTCCCTAGCAGTTCGTAAGGCATTTCCATTACATCGGTCGTACATCAAGTACATTATAAGTGCAGTAGTCAGGTACAAGTATAGTAGTCAGGAACGGGATACATGACCGCCATACGCATACTACCGGTTGTAAAGGAAATATATATATATATATATATATATATATATATATATATTTCCTTTTACATTTTGAATCAATGTGTTTTATGAAATTTGATTTGTTTTTTAATTTTTTGATAACTAAGCAAAATAGCGAAATAAGTAAAATCTTAATAAAGTTAATTTTAATAAAAATTAAGAAACACTTTACAACAGCATAAGATCGGAAGCAAAATTCTTTTTTAAAAAGCATTAATAAATTCAAAATATATTTTATTAGTTTTGTTTGTTAATCTAGTAATTTAATTGCATAAACATGTTTCAATAATTTACTTTAAAATTTTATTTTACTGAAACATTTTTCAATACATACTTTAGCTACAGTTACAAAATAACAAAACACTCTTACAAAAATGATATAAAACATTACTTTAGAGAAATTTTACAATTTCAGGAAATATTAGCCAATTTAACAAACATCGCTTAAATGAAATAGTTTTGCGCTCGCTTCAAAATATCATTTATGATTTCATAAGGAAAGCTAGGGTTACAAAAATAATAGGAAGCTCGATTCTACTTCAAAGATGAAAGATTTTCCTTAGATTACAAGATGGTGGTTTATTTAAAGATTACAAGCTAATTAGGACAACTCTGGAAGATCAACATTCCAGATAGTTCTACCAACATAGCCGAAGGAAATAACTACTGACACAAGAGATAAATGTCAAATAATCGATTGCCGTTGCCAAGGAGGGAATACCGTCCAATTTGAATTTCTCCGTAGACGAAGAATTCTAAGCTTCCCAATTTTCAAGTGAAGCAGATGTGATTAATCCAAACTTGTAAGCACTTCATTCCATTAATCGTTCTTATCCGTCTTGTATTCCCATTTATCTGTTACACTTTAAATTCGTGGGAAAATAATTATCGTATGCTTCCATTTAATATAATAACAAAAATTTTGGAATGTTTTCAGAAATTATGATTATTCCTTAGTTAAAAGATTTGGGCAAAATGAAGTAAAATGTTGCACAAACTGTTAATAAATAAACATAATTTTCAAAGAAATTTAGAAATTCTTTTTAACTTAATGTTTATAATTGTTCCTACAGAAGTAAACAAAAATAGTC
Organism: Latrodectus elegans; assembly: GCA_030067965.1. NCBI lineage: Eukaryota > Metazoa > Arthropoda > Arachnida > Araneae > Theridiidae > Latrodectus > Latrodectus elegans. The sequence continues at coordinate 57,330,501 of CM057809.1, read as the reverse complement.
TTATAACATGTTGATTAGATGATAATTTTGTATGTGTAATTTTTCTACAGTTTCATTAAGAATAAAATGATTGGAAACATTATTTACACAAAGAATTTTAAATATTAGGAAATTATCAGTGAAAATATATTTATATAATATTTCTCACGAAAATGAGTTAAGTGTAAAATATTATTTCATATATTTATCTATTTCGAACTCAAACTATAAGATTGTTTCTAAAGGAGTTTTTTTTTTTTTTTTTTTTTTTTGATAAAGAAGCTTATTTTTTTCTAGTACTTTCAATTAGTGCATAAAATGACGTTGAAATATTCATCATGTTTGAAAATCATCGTATATGAAATTTGTTTCAAATTTGCAATTTTATTAATGATTTTCGTTAAATGTTTTGAATATTAAAAATATCTAATATATTTTCATACTTTAAATTGTTATCAAGTGCACTTGAGCTTGTTGGTAAATTAAATGTCTAACTGAGTAGCGTAAAAACAGCGTTGGAAAATTATTGTGCATCAAATGATGAGTGTATTTCTTGAATTTTTTAATTATAACGAATGGAAATTTTGTTAACAACAGAGGTAAAATAATACAGTAATGTGTTCATTAATCAGCAAAAACAAAAAAGCAAAATTAATTTACATAAAACTTCATTTGTAATGCAGTTGTTTTTCAACATCTTCAATTATAACTTACATTTTCCTTGCACGGCCGAATACTTAATTAAGATAAAAAAATAATAAAGTAATCTTTTATACAAATATACCGCTCAAAGAGTAAAAAATAAGTTGTATTTCTCTGTGACAAATAGTAACGTAGAAATTATGCATATGAAAACAACTAATGCAACTGTATAACACCAATGATTCTACGTATTATAATTTAGTAGTGTGGTGTGTGTGTAAAATTCATATACGTATTTTATTTCATGCTTATAGTTAAATAAATTTCAATTTAAAAAAAGTTTAAGCATTTAATTACAATCATCATAAATACTTTTGTTTTATAAAGGAAATGACTTTTTAAATTTCCAAATAATTTTTTGTATGTACTTGATGAATTATGTTCGAAACATTTTGTGTCTACTGTTGCTTCATATAGTAACTTAAGCGATAAATTACGAATACCCTTATCAAATAATTTAAATTTCCATGTCTTTGAATATATTATATAATTATTTTAATTATATATATATATATATATATATATATATATATATACATTACTGGCCATTAAAATTGCTACACCAAGAAGGCGACATACTACAGACGTGAAATTTATACGAAGGGAAGAAGGTGCTGTGATATGCAAATGATTAGCTTTTCAGCGCATTCAGACAAAGCAGGCGCCAGTAGCGACACCTACATTGTGTTTAAATGAGGAAATTGTTCAGCCGGTTCCTCATACACAATTTGCATTTGAACGATGTTGCCTGGTGAAAAGTTGTTGCTGCGATGCCTCGTGTAAGAAGGAGAAATGCGTACCAGCATGTTTCTGACTTTGATAAAGGTCGAACTGTAGCGTACCGAGATTGCGATTTATCTTATCTCAGTATTGCTGCTCACGTCGGTCGAGATCCAATTACTGTTAGCAGAATATGGAATCGATGGGTTCAGTACGGTAATACGGAACGCCATGCGGGATATCAACGGCCACCTATCACTTGCAGCCGAGAAGACAGGAATTTTATTATCATGGGCGTAATGGATCGTGCAACCACGTCACGAGCCGTGAGTCAAGAAACGGGGTCGTTTGGAATACAACAAGTGACTGCATGAACAGTTCGACGACGTTTGCAGCAACATGGACTCTCAGCTTGGAGACCATGGCTGCGGCTTCCCTTGACGCTGTGTCATAGACAAGAGCGCCTTCAATGGTGTGATCAACGACGAACCTGGGCGCACGAATGGCAAGACGTCATCTTTTCAGATGAATCCAGGTTCTGTGTACAGCATCATGATCCTCGCATCCGTGTGTGGTGGCATCGTGGTGAACGCACACTGGCAGCGTGCATTCGTCATCGTCATATTGGCCCATCACCTGGCATGATGGTATGGGATGCCATTGGATAAACGTCTCGGTCACTTCTTGTTCGCATTGACGGTGCTTTGAACAGTGCACGTTACATTTCTGGTGTGTTATGACCCGTGTCTCTACCCTTTATTCGAGCCCTGCGAAGCCCTACGTTTCAGCAGGACAATGCCCGACAGCATGTTGCCGGTATTGTACGGACCTTCCTTGATACGGAACATGTTCGGCTGTTGCCCTGGCCAGCACGTTCTCCAGATCTTTTACCAATAGAAAACGTCTGGTCAACGGTTGCCGAGCGACTGGCTCGTCACCAAACGCCAGTCACTACGGTTGATGAATTGTGGCATCGTGTTGAAGCTGCATGGGCATCAGTACCTGTACTTGCAATCCAATCTTTGTTTGACTCAATGCCCAGGCGTATAACTGCTGTTATTACTGCCAGAGGTGGTTGTTCTGGGTGCTGATTTCTCAGGATCTATCCAGCCAAATTTTTTGCAAATTTAATCACTTGTTATTTCTAGTATAATATATTTGTCCAATAAACATCATTTTGTTATCTGCATTTCTTCCTGGTGTAGCAATTTCAATGGCCGGTAGTGTATATATATATATATGTGTGTGTGTGTGTGTGTGTGGTATGTAAAACCTATGCAAAACAATGTAAATTTTATGTAGATGGCCATGAAATTGCAGAAAAAGGGTTCCTGTGATCAGTACAATGAACATGTAATTCGGTTAAAAAGTCATGTGAATGCAAATAACAAGAACTAACTGTTATAAGTTATGTGAGCATACGCAAAACATATGTGATGGGTAAAATCTGCTTAATATTGTAATTAAAGGAAAGACAGAGTCAAAATCAAAGATATTTGCTGCAAGTGAGCTTTTTCAGAAAATATAGATAAAAGAAATTACTCAGACAGCTTCACTCATATATAAAAATGATTGGAAATATGGAGGAAATGGGAAATATAACCAGTTTAGCTGGAATGAACAGAATGAACAAAAAAGTGTCGTTTTGTAAGCATAGAAAGCTTTCCAAATCATAGGTATTATTATTATTGTTGTTAGTGGTCGTTCCAAAAAAAAAAAAACTGCAATGGATTACTGACATATCGTCATGCAAGAGAAACAAGTCATCCAACTTCATTGTTCAGCAACTGCTTGTAAAAACGGTGTAGCGTGTGCTCCGATTACCTGTGTTTAACGTAATCACAAAGGAGGCATATTCACCAGCTGTTCTTAACACTGGATAATTTGAAAGTTGTTTATAGTCACCCTCATTTAGTGAGAGGAATGGAGTACAAAAGCTGGACATCTCAGTGATAGATTCGTTTCCACTTTATTGATGAAAATCGTTTCAGTGGACTGAAGTTCTAAACTCCAGTTGATTTGGAAAGATTTCGGGATACAGTTTTATCCTTATAACATCACGGAAAGGAACTGTTACAATAATTCTGGAGTTGTTTCGTGTGGAAAGTTATTAGCTTGAACGGGAAGATTCAGCTCCTCGTTTTCAACTGAGATTTTGTAATCAGAGGTTGCTATTGTAAGGAGATGATCCTTTCCCATGTGCGACTATTCCGAGATTCTCTTTCAGAAGACTTTACGTTTATGTATGGTAGTGCTTTCAGAAACAAGAATCCTGCTGTTCAGCACCTATTGTAACAAAAGAAATCATTCGAAATTGTTGGACAGCTTGCTTCCATTATTTAAACTCCATAGAACATGTCGGGTTGCTTTGAGGTAACACCTTGTGGCATGATAATATCCGCCAGAGAACTCCCAACAACTAAAGCAGAATAGGCAATTTTTAAGGAATAAGCAAATTTATTTCCAGAATTGCTGAACAATGATGGGAGTGGAGAGACGAAGCAAAGCAGCAATTAATGCAGTAAAGGGAGATGTTCCGTATTGAGGAACATCTGCATGCAACTCTTCTTAGTATTGGACAGACAATCATGTGCAACAATACCATATGTTAAGTGAAATTTATTTTGTTTGATTCTATATTGAATACACTATATTCATTTTTGCGTATCTGTGCTTTCGTCATCGTTTAAGTACAAAATACTGTCACCCATTTCTGTATTTCAAATCTCTCACATGATTTTTGGCTGAGTTTAAGTTTGTTGCAAAAAACATCTGTTTCTGAAGGTTTGCACACCAGCTTATTCCTCTATCCATTGAGCACAACTCATGTCCATAAATTAAGGATAATTCAGAATCACACAGAAATTGAACTCTAAAATAAAAATTTCACACGTAGAATTATCACACACATCTTGAAGAATAATGTGCAAATTACAAGAAACCACCAGATTGTACGTCACAATGACGAGAGTGTAAGAGAATGGTATATAAGGAATGGTTGAAAAGAAATAAAATTGATTACAAGCACTTAAAATGCCTTTCAGTGCATAATCACACAGTTATTACACAAAGGAAGGATTTCGCTGATGTTTTACGTGGTAGAATTATCGTACTTCTGGAATGTGGACGTACGAAGCTGGAAGTATCCGAGGAACTTGGAATCATGTAGAGAATCATTTCCAGTCTATAGCAATGATTCCAAGATGATGGCAATTTGAGTAGACGTTATAGCACAGGTCACCCCGAGTTACAACGGCGAAGAGGGTTGGTATTTAGTAATTACTATCAAAAGAAAGAGGCGGAGCACAACATCAGACTTGTCTCTTTAGCTCTCTTTAACTACCAGTACGACAGTTTCAAGGCGAACCGTGTACAGACGCTTAGGGCACATTGGTCTATATGCTCGTAGGGCCTGTTAGATATCTTCCTTTTACCGCAACTCAATGTGGCCTGCGGTTAGCCTAGAGTAGAGAGAATTGTGGACACCGCAACAGTGGTCTTCTTTGATGTTTCCCGACGAGTCCAGGTTTATCTTTCAGTCTAATCTCGTCAGACTCTCATATGAAGAGGGTTAGGTACCTGTTGCCACCTCACCGTGCAAACATTGTAGGCGAATGTCTTCAATCAGAAGATATCATCCATATGGACTGGCCAGCATACTCACAGGATTTGAATCCAGTAGAGCACGTGTGGTATATGCTTGGCTGACGAATTCCAGCCCATCATCCCCCTCCCTCATGTCTACCAGAACTTGGGCGAGCATTGATTTATGAGTGGTGTAATATTCTCCAAAATCAGATAGATAAGTTGAGATTCATCATGCCTAGGCGTTGTACGGCTTGCATTGCATCGTCTGGGGGGCATATTATGAATTGACCATCATACCAACCATGTTATATTAGTTTTTGTAAGCAGGTTCTTTTTTGAAATTTGCTCCAAAGAGTAAAAACCGCAATTTTGTTTAATGATGTCAAACATATATTTTTTTTTTTGCCTTTTACTTTTTGTTTTATAAATAGACTTTACAAATAAGTCACATTTGTTTTGCTTCTGTCTCTTTCTTTGCCTGAACTTGCACTATCCTTAATTTATGGACATTAGTGTATATAGTTGTCTTACTGGAATTGTTGCGCTTATTTTATAATATGATAATTTGTACAATGGTATATAAAATGATAATGATGTATAAATTGGTACAGAATAAAAATGGTTTTTACAATACAGTAATTATAACGATGTATGTTGTTATACGAAAGAAGATAAACTAATTATATTCGTTTATATTTTAATTATGAATTTTTTTATTAATAATAAATTTGAAAATCAATAATCGTTTATGGAAATAAACACTGAGATAATTCCTAAGACTACTTTGCAATACTGAATAATTCATACCAATCATGATTTTGATTAAACGTCCACATTACTTATTTAACAGTCTTACCACCAAAGACAGTTGAAAGGAATTTTAATATACGCGGCATTAATTACCTTACTGAAACATTTTGGTAGAAAGCGTGACATGAATTCAATTTTCTAATAAAAAAACTGCTGAAAACTTCTAATGAATCTTCCATACTTATTTGCATAGAGAATCATTTGCACTTATTTGCATAACATCCATCTTCTGGTGTTCATCAGGATAAATGGAGACAGCAGTATAAGGATAATAACATCTATCATCTGTTGTCACAATGAAATAATGGTAGGACTGCGTTTTTCAGAGCTGAAGGTCTGGTATGAAATCGAGGACCTTTCACTGAAGAGCTTAATCCTACTAAGAAGTATGGCGAACCTATTATCACTTTGACTACTGCTCAAGGACAGCCAGATGATCTAAAGGTGTTGTAAGACTTTCTACTATATATAGTTAAAATTGTCTTCCAGTTGGGCTTTTGTTACAAAGGACCGGCCGTATATTCCGAATCACAAGGGAGGAAACCCTAAAATCTCTCAAGCATCTCACCGACAGACATGACTTTAGAAGACAGAATCACAACAATTCTCTCTACGAATTTCACTGGGCCTGGGATCTAACTTGGGATCTTCTGCCTTGAAAAACGCTGTCCTACAACTAGGCTGGTGTTTACATCAGTTGAAAAATACTCCCATAAAAAGTTTATTATTAAGATCAGTTCTAGTATAAAGCCGAAATTTAAAAGCAGCTGTTTATGAAAACAAATGCAACATCTAATCACTTAATATGCGTCTGTAATAGTAGAAATATGTAAAATTTTGTGAATTCATTCACTAATTTATATATTATAAGGACATTTTGTACTTATGATACTAAAAGTTAATTTGTAATTTTTTAGCTTCTTAGAAATTTAAACAATAGCAATTTGTTTATCATATTTATTTTTTGGAAGTTGAGGACATTCTTTTTCTCTATATGTTTTTCTTTCGCCATTCATAAATTTCACATTAATATGAATAAAATATTTTAATCATCGGCATTGCAATTTTACATAGCTGGAACTGAAATGTTAAACATAAATGAAATGAGATAATACGAATCCTAAAATTGGACTTTAAGATATGTTATAATTCTTATTAAAATGTTAGAATTAATATGTACGAATAATAATCTATTAAAATTAATATTACCATGCAAATATATTTCATTTATTTTGAAAAAATATAGATTACTTCTCTGTTACATTTTTCCCCAAGTATTTTAATATTTTATTTTTTCCACAATGTTTTAAGTAACGTATGCAGAGCATTTTACTTATAAAAATTGCTTAAAAATATTGCTTATGTTATAAACATTAAGAATTTGGAAATATTAATATACTTTAATTCAAAATTGTAAATGTAGTTTTTTTCCATCGATTACTTTCGATTGAACTCTTTTTAAATGCGCAAGACATTCCGAAGTATTCAAATAGATGAATGGCCACTTAAATCTTATGAATTCATGATGTCTTTAGTAATTTATACCTGCCTTTTTTCTAGTTGAATGCATCTTTTAAAAATTATTTTGCTTTTTTTCTCCTATTCTGGCTCGTATTATATTGCTAACATTACTTATTTAAAAAACTGATGTTGCTATTTTTTCTAATATTTCATTGCAGTCCTTTCGATTTGCTTTTTATCATTTTTCCATTTTTTATATTTTATGCCTTTTGGAAGTTTTGTTTGTACAATAAAAATAACGCGCTATTAAATATTCATTATTACTTTAGGATCATATACCTTTGATACAGTATTTCAATTAAAAATAGAATGTTTGCGTTATATATTTTATGAAAAGATATATTACTCATTCAATGCAAGGTATATAGGCAAAACGCATAAAATAGACATCACTTTTAAAAGGAAAGTGAAATTTTATCAAATTAATTATTTAGTCACGTTTACCTAAAAAAAATTTTTTTAATAAATTTATGTATAATGGTCAATTAAAAAATGTTAACAATAAATCTTGAATTATAAGCTTTCATATACTATATATGTATGTACATTAAAGTATACAAATATACACTCAGAAATTTAAAAATAAAGATTATATATATATATATATATATATATATATATATATATATATATATATATATTATTCGAGATAAAATGAAAAGAATATTTAGGTTTCTAAGGAAACACTGAAACTAATTATTTCATTAAATTTACATTAATTTCATATTTTTTATTTGTCTTACGAAATATTTTTTTTATTATATATATCATACTTTGATAGATCCATTGAAATTTCAGAATTAATTAAATGGATATGTAACGTAAAATGCTTGCATTAAATTATTGCCACGAAGTATACAGATAATTATTTTGTCTTGGGAGAACAGTTTAAAATTACTTAATGTTTTTTTATAATGTCTGGAATTTTAAGGATTTCATTTAAATATCCCTAAAGCAATTTATGAGTTTTTAAAATTATAAAAGAAAATATTTTAGTCCTACTGTTCAATATAGTTCACTAATAAAATAACATACCCTAAGTTTGATTTTTCTTTCATTAAATAAGAAAATAGAAATGTGTGTAGCGTTTATATTGAGATATATTTTGGAAGCGTTGCCTTAAAGTTTTTAAACTTTTTCCTTGTAAAATGGAATACAATTTCATGATATACAGAGAATATCTAGCAACAACACCCTCAAAAGTCCTGAGGGGTGATTTGGATCATCGCGCGTTCTCTAATTTGTTTATTTACGTTTGTAAATAAGAGCTTAGAGAATCCTAAATTCATTAAAAAAATCCTTTTATAAATTGTTTCTCAATAAATATTCAATGAAAATTATACAATATTGTCACCGTGTAAAAATATGTAAATAGTGCTACGTTTGCAAAATTAAAAGGTTGTTCTAGCATTCCTTAGGCTTTCAGTAATCTATCCTTGAAACAATAAAAATTTCAGTTTATTAAAAGCTTTATTGTTTTTTCTTGTAAAAATTTATTTTAAAACCGAAATAATAATTTAATTACTTCAAAATTATACTCAAAGACTTAGTTTATTATAATAGCAGATATTATTGAGAAGTTAATATTTATTCTTCTGAAATCAAGTTTTGCGTAAACAGAAGTTTAAAAACTGAATATTTTAATAAAAATTAATATAAAAACTGAAACTAAAACACTTTTAATTTACTTTTTAAAGAAGAACAGATGATACTTCTTGCAAATTTCTTTGCTTAAAATACATTTATAATAGTAATTTGTAAAATCATTAAGTTAGCTTTGATTATTTGAATTTTTTTACTCATTTTTTTTTATTCTTCATACTTATAAGAATAAAGTATAAAGCAACTTTACAGCAAAGTCGATTGTAAAGCATTGATTAATGTTTATTTTTGGCCTAATTATTACCATGAACTAAAAAATTAGTAAGTGTAAAATTCCTCACTGTTTATAAAATTTATCCAAGATAATAAAAAACATTAACCCCAGTAGATTAACAACAATATTTTCATTCATCAAGTCTTTTCAAGAAAATGTTATAAAAAATTTAAAAAAAGAAATGCATCTAAAATTTCAAAACTGATACCTTTTAAAAAATAAAATTTGATAAAAGGTTTTCTTTTTCAATGTTTTAAAATCATTGTAAAAGTTTTGAAAGTAAGGAAAGTCATCTTTTGTACTTTTCTGGCGTATGGCAAGATAAATCTAAATTATACGTTTATAAATGAATTACGTAGATAATATTTACTTACTACTAGAACATAAGCTTTGAAATACTATAAGAATATTTAGGTTTAAGTAATTTAAAAATTTATATAACATTAATATCTGTTTCTCATTATTTTAAAATATTAGTTAAAATCTTCAAATAAATCCTCATTAAAATTCACTACAAAAATTATTTTATGTTTTTAATTGAGAAGCATTCACAAATTTAGTCTCATTTGAGATTTAATTTTATGTACAAAACTATAGTCAACGAAAATGACAATTTAGAATTTCTGGATAAAATTCATCCTTTATCATTGGTTTTAATCTTGTGCTTCTTTAAAACTATTTTAATTCTATAAATTTATGTAATATTCAATTTCTTCATTGTTTTAAGTATTTAAAAAATTAAGATTGATTATTTTTCTACTTCCTGATAAAGGGGAATAAAGTTCTTGTATGTTTCACTTCTGCTTAGTTTTAAAATTTATCAAACACACGATTTTATAAATTACAGTTGTGAAAAATATTAATAAGAAATAGCTTTTGCGGAAAAATATTTCTTTTTATTTGAGAGAAGGGTAACATAAATCATTTATCATTTATTAGTAGCTTACAAAATCTCTATTTTTAAATTATCGCAATATTTTAATTAGGACAATACAAAAAGTAAGTATAGTTAAAAATGCTTTTGTCATTGAGTCACCACCTGGAAATATATGTGTAAAATTGTTCTTCTATTTTTTTATCCAACGAATATTTTAAGATAGTTATTCTATTTATCCAACGAATATTTTTCCAACGATTATTTTAAAATTGTTATTCTATTTATCCAACAAGTATCTTTCTAAAAATTATTTTAAAATTGTTATTCTATTTATCCAACGATTATTTTTCTAAACTTTATTTTAAAATTTTTATTCTATTTATCCAACGATAATTTTAAAATTGTTATTCCATTTATCCAACGAATATTTTTCTAAAATTTATTTTAAAATTGTTATTCTATTTATCCAACGATTATTTTAAAATTGTTATTCTATTATCCAACGAATATGTTTCTAAAAATTATTTTAAAATTGTTATTCTATTTACCCAACGATTATTTTAAAATTGTTATTCTTTTTATCCAATGAATATTTTTCCAAAAATTATTTTAAAATTGTTATTCTATTTATCCAACGAATATTTTTCGAGGGTTGAGAACGGCCACACGGAATGAAGAGAAACATATATCAGGATGTCGATTTCTGTTCAATTTAAAATAAAAGTTTTGTTTTGTTTCCAAAATGTGATTACAGATTGGTAATTAATTTAAAACAAAATTAGCGCTGATTTAAATTCTCTATAGAGTCCTTTACATATGCTGAGATATAATTAATTTAAGTGATGAAGCATTTCACAACATTTCTCGCTTCAAGAATGTATCATGTGATAATTCATATCCTTTCAAATTGTTAGTTCTTCATTACTGTTGAGAGTATAGAAAAAAATGCTTCCTGCATTGTATTTCCTGTTTTCTTTTGCCCGCTGTAGGTTTTTAGAAAAAAATTAAATGTGCTTACTGATATTTTCATTGTAAAAAATGTTGTTTTCATTTTCTTCAGCAAATGCGTTTTCTCCTCTCTCAATGTGTCACTAGATAGAAAAGCACTGGATGATAGGAACTTTGAATATTTAATAACTTTATAAATAAAAATGTTTTCAAGTAGCACTTTTTCTACTATATTTTTTGTCTAATCTATATAAAAGATTTCATATCGTGATGCAAAAATCATTGTTTTTAAACTTTTCTAATTAAGTTATTCTGTTGTATGTGAGCGTTCAATTTTTATACAGTATAACATTGTTTTCACATTTAAGCTGAAACTTCAGTCAGAAGCAAATTTTTATTCTTTTGATTTTTGTTAACTTTACATCTTGTACAAAAAAGACATCATGTAACGTATTTTTAACACTTTTCAAAGGGTTGAGATCCCCGAAACTTTAGTACTCATTTTATCTTGCTAACATCTAGCTAAGTAAGCATGCAATATGTGCATAAATTATGTAAATAATTTAAGTGGTATCCAATGAGATGGGTACTCTCATCTAGTTAAAATTTAAAAATTAAACGAAGAATTACATTAATATTTTATCCAAATTGAGTGGATCTCTCAAACTTCTGTCACATTGTTAAGTCAACGTATGTGTGGAGAAAATGCGCCATGAAAAGGCAATGCAATGTTGATGTCTGCGAATGATACATAATAATCAAAATAACTATTAAAATTTTTTCATAATTATTTGTCTGGGTACTTTATTTCATTAATAAAAATTTTGTGCAATTGCAATTTATAAATAACACTCAGGATTATACATTAAGTAATTCACAAGACTGAAAAAATGTTTACTTTAAGAATATTTACATGAAAGATTTTTTTATTAGTTGAAAGATAAGTTCAATTGAAACATATGCAGAATTAATTTTCTAAGAATTCTTTATATAATCACATATATAAATATATATAAACAAGATACACAAAAGTTTTCTGTATTCATACATAATCTTACAGAATATTATATTTTTTGGTTATAATAGTTACAATGTATTGATAAAATCCACAAGTATTTTAATATTATAAATATATTTATTGGAGTGTAGCAATTTTTAACAGAGTAAAAAGTAATAAGAAACTCATAGTTGTGATAAATATTATACTTCACAGCGCCAAGGAATGTATTACAGGAATGAAATTAACACAGTCGCATTTAAAAACAAAAGTAAACAGATCATTTAATTTGTCATGCACAATGTGTATTGAAAAATAATTTTAGCAGATCTAATATACTTAAAATCTAAATAAAATGAAATCTGATGTCTTTAATCTAAAGTTAGAAATTTTACACGTAGTTTCGAATGAAAATATTGTATTAATAATTGGGGAATGTGTAATATTTCTTAGATTTCCTTATTCGCATTTTATGATTCATTTAGTATTGATGTATTTAAGTCGTCACCTTATTGGATGAGTGATACTGTTACAAAAAGTGGAAAAACTTATTGATCAGGAATTATGAATTGTGAGTCTACAACTTGTGTGTATTTCTGGCAGTATAGGCAGTATATTTATTTGCATGCAAGCAAATATTCCTTAGAATATATATATATATATATATATATATATATATATATATATATATATATATATATATATATATATATATATGGGGAGGGGCAATGGATGTTCTAAATGCGACAAAATATGTCCCTTCAATGGAAAATGTTTTTTGAGAGGCCACAGGTTAAAGTGCTGAGCTGTATTTTTCTTCGAGTGGAACAGGAATTTTTAAAAATGAAAATAAATAGTGTTCCAACTGAAAACTTGATCCTTGAAATCTATCTTTTGACAGTACCAATAGCAAGAAATACCCTTATTATAACTTTTTTGTCTATTTAAATTAACTTTTTGGTGCATAGTCTGTTTATTTAGAATAGTTTTATGACTATTAATTATTCACTAATGAAAATTTTTCAATGCATTTGAGAAGTAAATGTAATCAAAATCTAAAATAAATTATTTGTGAAAATAGCGCTATAAAAATTTTTTTTGAGTTAAAATTTAAAATTGAACTGCATTCTGTCATACAGTTTTAATTTTTGTATGAATATTCATTCATTATACCTTACTCTAGTAAAAATTTAAGTGTATAGTAATTATATTGAAATGAAATCCTTGATATTCCTTAGAATATATATCAATCCTTGATTTCTTAGAATAAGTAATTCAGTACATCATAAAATAAAACAAAAATCGAAACAATACAGTATCATTAAAATGTAGACTTTTTTCTCGAATTTGTATTTTAAAATCCTTAAACTTATTTAGGGATATAAATGACTGAGAAAATTTAAAAGTGTGAGAGTGTCCACACTCAGAGAATAATCGAAATCAGGTGTTTATATTCTTTATTCCAAAATTCTAATCGACTGTAAGTTGCGATACTCATCTTGAAAGCCATGTAGGTAATACTAGAAATATAATGTTCATATAATTGTTTTTTAACTGAATATAAATTAATTTGATACAGCGCATAAAAGTCAAAATTATAAAAAACTTGGATTATAATATCCTTAAATAATTAAGTCATTTAATGATTCATGGTCGCTATCAATGAATTATTTTTGACTTTAAAAAGTGTGAATTGGCATATGTTATGACATGTTGATTGAATTCAATTGTACTTTCCTCCTTAGTCAAATACGTAAAATGTTTGTAAGCACCTCTCATTATAATAAGTGTGATAGTTTTAAATTATTTTGAGTAGTATCAGCATAAATAAATTTTGAAAAGATTCATTTAAATTATAATTAAAAGTATAATAAAAATTATAAATGTATAATAAATTTAAGTTTAATTATAAGTATAATAAAATTAATTCTTTACAACTAAAATCATTCAATAACTTATTTGAGTTTCATATCATATGGAAAATATGGAAAGGATAAAGTATAAAAGCTCTTCTTAGCTCATGTGTATTTAGCAAAAAGTTAGAGTAATGAGATTAAGATTAAGAAAAATCCCAGTTATTATTGCTTGCTGTTAATAGTAATCTTTGTGGTTTAAAATGTTCTTAATAATATTTAAAAAACAATTTTGAGTAAATATTTCCTACTTATAAGTTATTTGAAAATTCTATTAGCATTTTTTCATAAACAAGGTATCATTTTAGTTATGACAAAAATTTCTTGCATATATAAAAGCTAATTTAAACATAGTTAAAAATAATTTTATTTTTAAATTGACGATACTAAATAAAATTGTTTATTAGAAAAAATAAAGCGAATAAATTTAAAAATAAATTATACTTTACTCTAAAAAAAGCTTTAGAGGTTACAATATTTTATTTTGACAATGAATGCTCATTTAATTTTTCCCTACTTTAATTTATGAAATAAAAATAGATATTTTCTTCAAACATTTGTACATGATTCACAATCTTATTTCAAAAAATTAATGAAACTCTTTCATTTACTTTTTATTACTACTGAAATGTTTAATTTGTATTTCAAGAAATTATTACTAAATAAGAAATTTTTTTAAAAAAAATCTGCTTGGCACACTTTTTAAGAAGAATTTTATTTAATTGCTCGTACTCTACATAATTAATGCAAACATCTTATTTATAACTCTAACAGTTAAAATCTTATAATTTGATTTGTAAAATATTTCACAAAGTGGTATTGATTTATTAACTATATTTTAAGTAAACTCAAATTGCTTGCAGATATAAAAATTATGGGGTTTCATATACACGCATATAGGTACATAAGATTTAAATTGGAGTGAAATTCGTGCGGTAAGTTATTTTAAGAAAAAATTCATCGCTATATTAAAAAAAACAGTCTATGCAAATTAATTTTTTTCTAAATATTATATTTGATTATATTTTAAATTACATCTTTTAAACTCATCTTTATGAAAAAAATATTCCTTGAACTTTTTTTTAAGTAACTCCAATAGGAAATATATCATGGAATATTGCGCTTAGAATTCATAACAAATAATTACCATAAATGGTATATAAAAGCATATGCCATTTTGCTCAAAATATGCTTTGAAAAGACATTTCAAATCTTAATCGATTGTATTCATAAGCTTTTAGCAGCATATAATTGAATAAATCTTTCCATATCTTAACTGAATGAAATAAATTCGTAAGAATTTCTTTGAATAGCGATCTTAATTTACTTGAAAGCTTCTCTTTATTGAAATATAGTGTAGTTTGCTATTTCAGTTCCAATACACAACTCTTTAGAGTCATCGGCACTCTATATTTCATTGGCTGCTTTTTTTTTTCAAAGCCGTTTCTAAGATGACTGTCAACAAAGAGGAATTATGATGCCACCACTCAACTTACTGTCGCGAAGGCGCCGCAGAAAATCCATCGATTCTGACGTAAAATTGTGTTTTATTTAGTTCGATTTATACAGGTTTATTCCTTGCGTGACGAAGTAAAACGCATGTGGATGAAAAATTCGATTAGTTTCCTTCTTTTTTTATTTGAAAAATTGAATGTCAACTTATTATGTTTGATTTTATGGGATTAGATATTCGCAATTTCATCTCTATAGTGAATCGATGCTTGAAAATCTTTTCACGCAAGGAAATGTTCGTGGAGGTAAATGTTGAAAAAAAAAATTGAATTAAATAAAAATAGCTGTTTATTTTTTTTCTTAATGAACAGAAGATTAATTTTGAAAGAGTTTTTCTCATAAACCGTTGAGATTATATTACATTTATTTGCGCATATCATTTGGTGTATATTTGCAAATAAATCAATAAAAGATGCAGAGCACATTTTAAAAAAGAAAACTTATAAATAATTGTATAAATATGTCAGTCCAAATTGGATTTTAAGTTCAAAAACGGCAAGAAAGGTTTTTAACAAAAATTAATTGAATACAAAAATATCGTAAATTAATACATTGAAAGTAAAATAAATTAATTTACTTTCTTTATATTAATATACGATATACAAAATTATACACAAAGTTCTATAAAAATTGCTTAAATTGCTATAATTAATGATAGTTCTTATAGTTTCAAAATAGACATATGACATTACATAGAATGCCGTATCTTGTTTTCTGAATTGACTGACATTTTTATCATTTGAAATTTCATTGCAAATCACATAGAAAGAACATTTTTTCCAGCTATATATTTTGGAATCAATTTATGAACAGATTAAAAAATATGATTAAAAATGCTGTTTATAGGCCTTAATAAGGAAATATACCATGAAATAGTTTCAAATATTTTACAGTGCACAATTTCTGCAGGATTGTCAAGAAAAATTAAATTCTTTAATAAGTTAAATCATAAGTTATTATTTTATTCATTAGTGGCAAATATAAAGAAAAAAAAGTCATGAAGAACTAAAAAAATATCATGAAAACAATATATGTTGATTATCTGAAAATACCATTATGGTATTTTTTATTTTAAGAATAAAAAAGTCTAGTATTTCATAATTGTCAATTTTATTTCATACCATTTTAATAAATTTATTTATTTTTAAAAATCTTTGCTGTCTTCAATGTGTCCTGGATAAATAAAAATATTGTATGCTGAAAATGGAAAGTAGGCAATTCGGCACATCATTGGGGTTAATTAACCAAGTGAGTTTGTATCAAGGACTCTAAGCATTCAAATTTCAAAACTTTGCATAAAATATATGGATTTAGGTACTTGAAATTGCTTCCATATTTACACTTAGAACGTATCCTTTTTTTCCTAGTCTAGAGGTTTTCCAGAGTTCTCTGCTTGAATAACTTTTGGAATTTTACTAGAATGGTTTATGTTTCTGGAATAATGATAATTAAAATTCATATTTCCTTCTGGCCTTAAAAACTACTGTCATGAATCTAAACTTAATGTTTTAGAAGCTTAAAAATATTCATTGAAAATTGCTAACTTAGATTTTAAGTGATAAAAGTGAATTATTAATCATGGTGAAATAAATTAATAAATATCATTATTCAATATTCGCAAAAATTAACTTTAATAATATATGCAATGAAAGACTTCATATTATTAAGCAGAAATAATTATTCATATTATTAAGCAGTAATATTTTTTCTTATCCACATTTTAATTAAAAATGAAGTAATGTATTTCAATTGAATTATTATACATTTAACTATATTTAAATTATGAATTACAAAATTACTTTTTAAACGCTAAAAGATTTTGGAAACTTTTTAATTTTCAAAATTTGTTTGCACTTGATGAATTTGTAATAATTAAATAACGGCATATTTTAAGGAAATTACAAATTTATTGCACTGTCACAAAAAATGTTGCAGACTTAAAAAAAGTCCTTTTTAAGCCATCTTGCTTTAAGAAAAAATACAAAGATAAATATTTAAATTGTTAAAAATTTGAAACAATGTTCTAAATTTCTTTTAAACATTGTTCAACAATGTATGTGAAAGGTTTTGCGAACATTTACCTCCACACCATTTGAAAGAAATATAATTGGTATGTTTCTTCTTCTTAACATAGAAATTTTTCGTAAAATGTACAGAAACTGTAATATACATAAAAGTTTAAAAACAGTAGAATAAATCTTTAAATGTCTTACAAATATTTTATTCACAAATCTCAGAATGAATCAAAATCTCCATTTGTTTGCATAGTTCTAAGTTATCTTTAAAGTTTATTTCTACTTTTTAAAATTTTCTTCCTTAATTGAATTTCAATTATTTTTATCATTCTTCGCAAATAGTCAATGTTATTTTAGAGAAAATTTACTTAAAATTACAGTGTCAACTAAATATAATTAATATTGAATTTTAAAAGTAAAAAATATTACATGACGGAAAAAACCTTGAAAAATAAGTTTTAAAGAGCAACTTAAAATAATTTTATTTACATGAATGTTTTAAATATTCCTACGTTTCTTGAATGAGTGTCGCGTTTAGTTGTTCTGTTTCTTTACATAGAAAAGAGTTTTAAAAATAATTTTTATAATTAGATTAAATTAAACTTATTGGAATTTATTTTATTAAATGAATTGTAAAGAAATTATACTTTTATTCAAAATGATCAGTAAAATTTTTAGTCGTAGAATTTAAAAAAAATACTTAAGAAATTTAACTATAAAGTTAAGTAAATTAAATAAAAAAATTTTATGAAATTTTATTTATAAATTTTACTTTATATCAAATAAAACACGCTCAAATTCATTTATTAGAAAGAATTTCTCAGGAATAACTTTAAACTATCCATTTCTTACGAAGTATTAAGACAGGAATCTGCACTTATAATTTTATTTTCATGGATGAAAGATAATTGATATATTATATAGGAGAAAGAATTTCTTTACTCACAAATCTACTTCTATATTACTAAAATTTTAATATTCATTAATTAATTCTAAAAACAAATATTTACTTTTAAATTGGACACCTACAGTTTAATTGTAACTTGTTCTACTTTGAGTAAATAACCAGCAGTTTCATGTAGATTTATAATTGAACATTTCAGTAATTTAAGATCGAAAATCATAAAAAAAATTAAACAGATAATAATTTGCTTAAAAATGTGCACGTATTCATGTTAATCTCTTATTTTTTGTTAAATTAAGAGGAGATCTAAGCTGATAAAAAAGTATTTATTATTATTTATTAAAAGAAATAATACAAGGCGCTTATAGAATGGTCATTTTGGGGAAACGGACAATTTACCATTTAAACAAAACAGACCAACAGACCAAAAGTAACCATTTAATAAAAAAGATAAAAAAAGTTCTTTAGTAAAGCATTTATGCAATATTAAAATTTTTTTTTATGAAATTCACTGGTTTTATAATTCAAAATAATTATCTTCATGACATAGTCAGATCAATGTATAGGAAAATTTTAAAGTTTAAAAGAGAAACAATATCTAATTAAACATGATGCCGGAACTGCATAGAATATATTTTAAAAGAGCTAATGTTTTTATACAGCCAATTTTTTTATTTTATAAAGTACCTTCCTCTGTATACATATGTACAAGTATGAGTTATAATCACCTGTTTATGGTTAAATTAGGTATACGTCTATGCTAAAAGTTGACTTTCAATTACCTTAGTCATTTTTCATTTGTAAATCTTATACTCATAAATTTTCTGCTTTGAAAATATTTCTTTTCACTGATGTCAAATAAAATTAAGATTACACGCATTTTAAAATACATCATCTGTTGAGAAATGAAACCCGAAGATCACTTTCAAACCAGAAGTTGTAAGAAAAATGCGATATTTTACTTGCTTTAGGTTATATTCAACCATTCTTTAAAATTTTATATTCTTTCCATAATGTACTAATATATAGCCACGAGTTTGATCCACTTATTTTACTTTTTTGTTCACATATAAGAGGTAATATTTTCTTTCTCATTACCATTTGCTTCCAAATACTTTTTTACAATTTAAGCACTTTGTTCTCTATTTGCGCTCAAATTATTTACACTATATACTAGTTTTTCTTAACTAAAAACTAGAAGAGATGTAAAAAATGGGATAAAAATAATTATCACTCCAAAAAGAGAATATTTTGTGTAAACCAGTATACACAGTTACTTCAAAAAGGCAAAGTGTTCCATATAGTAATGCAGTTATTGCCACTTTAAAATCACAGAAACTTGGTAAGAAGGACCAATTTGATTCTAAAAATTCTGTTCCTGAAAATAATGAAGTGCATGGGAATAGAATTATAGATATTGAAATTCTATTTCCAATTATTTCAGTACTGTGCAGCACATTTTGTTTTAAAAAATAAACTTTGCGTGACAGAAGATTCTAGTTTATGCTCAAACATTTGTTTGAAATGTAAGAACTGCAATTTTCTGAAGGATTTTGTTCTACGAAGAATGAGCAAACATACTAAATATTTTTTTATATGCTAAAAGTAATCGGGAAAAGTTACTCTGCAAGAAAAAATTATTTTACATGCTAGATTTGCCTTGCATGTCAAAAGTAGATATCAGAAGGCAAGAACTGAAACTATTAAATGCTGCCTGCGAAGCTACCAATGAGAGTATGACTGAGGCAATGCGTGATGTCAGACAAATTAAAAATCCCAAAAGCAATTTTACAAGTTGCAGAATTTTTGTTGACGACACATGGCAAAAGCGTAGACATTCATGCTTTAATAGTTGTATGAACTGCATATCAATTGACACTATCAAAATATTAATCATGGAAGTTATCTCGCTAAACTGTAGACTCTGCAATTCTGTGAAAATGTCTAGTACCAGCGATTATACTTGATGTAAACACCATTTTTTTTCAGCATGGAGATTGTCAGAGACTACCGCATTTTTGAACATTAAAGAAACCTTCATTATACTGAGTGTTATGGTGATGAAGATTAAAAAGCATATACATTTGCGTAAGATATGTATGAAACTAATTCTATCACTAAAGATTTAGCCATGTGAAAAAAGAATAGGAAGCTGTCTCAGAAAACTTAAGAAATTTGTAAAAGGTATGGGATTTAAAGATACATTGATTATGCATTCAAGATACATTAACAGAATCCAGAAGTATAATGGTGTTGTCTTTCGAAGCATGGACAATGCCTTTCGGGAAAAGACAATTGATGTAAGTAAGCAAATACCGGCTAATACATCAGGGAAAACATATTAGTTAATTTGGACTTCTTCAAAGTGTGATAAACGCTGTCAAACTAACAAGCCTGTAACTGTGTGACCAAAAATTTGTAAAAAGTGTCTTCATGCGAAACTCAAAATGCTAATTAAAATTTCAATGGTGTCCTATGTAACATTTTATGGATACAGAATTTATTAAAATGTAAACCTTTTATTTGAAAGTATATATATAGCTACACTTCAGATCAATGAATGTACAAAAAATTGATAATATTCAATGCTGAAAGACACTTATAGCCTTGCGTGAAAACAAAAATAAATTATTTATCTTCTAACTTATGTAGGGAAGAAATTTGCGCAATGAATAAAAAAGAATGTACAGTATACCGAACTGGAAAGCCTTAAAACGTTTCAACTGTAAAAGATATGCGTTTTTAATAAACGAATATTTTAAATACATTTTCCTCAAAACTTTGTTTTTCACAAAATCTCCAATCCGCTAGATTGTAATTGAACTTATAATCCAGAAATTTATATGTGAAATATTGATCGCATATTTTAATTAACATCATCTATAAAAAGAAACAGAATTTGGCATACATATGATGAATCTTTTTATTTAGAGCAATTTATAAGGGCCTTGTTTCATTAAATTTTGTAAAATATTAATGTCGTTATACATTTTTAAGCATATTTTCTTCATAGCTCAAAAAGTTTATAGGTATTTGCTCCATTTCAAAGAATACTATCATATATGAATCTTATTTTCAAACTAAATATAAATTAATTCATTAAAATATTTTCCAAAAAATTAGCCGTTTTGTCAGAATTT
This sequence comes from Latrodectus elegans, assembly GCA_030067965.1. Taxonomy (NCBI): domain Eukaryota; kingdom Metazoa; phylum Arthropoda; class Arachnida; order Araneae; family Theridiidae; genus Latrodectus; species Latrodectus elegans. The sequence goes on along the minus strand of CM057809.1, from coordinate 57,308,999 downwards.
TACTGACATTTATCATAAATTATACACTTTTTCAAAAAATATATGTAATTAAAATTTCGACTAATATTATGTTTTTTGAATCATACTGTATCTAAAAACGAGATAGAAGATATATAAGATAGTATTTATGAAAAAGTTGGTTCCAAACTTACTTAGATCTTAAACTTACTTAGATTTACTTAGATCTAAAATGGAAAAATAGTATTAGCTGTGATTAAATATAAACAACGCAAGGCGTTTGCAGAATGGTTACTTTGAGGAAACAGACCACTTAATTAGAAAAGTAGCTTTTTCATAAAAGAGGAAAATGAAAAATATCTATGGATAACAAAGTATTTATGGGGAATATATTGATAAAGCATTTATATAATACGGAATATATTAAATAAGTATAACATAAAATTCACTAGCGTTCTATAAAATTTTCAAAATAATTTTCGTCGCGATTTAGTTACATTCTGTACAGTACATAAGAATGTTCGTAGTTTAAAAGAGCAATAATTTTCAACTAAACAAGGTGCAGAAGTTCTGTAGAATATATTTATAAAATATTTCATTTTGTATAAATTGCTTTCTTCTGTGTACACACACACACACACACACACACACACACACACACACACACACACACACACACACACACACACACACACACACACACACACACACACATATATATATATATATATATATATATGTGTGTGTGTGTGTGTGTGTGTGTGTTTAAATATCCCTGTATGTATATATTTCTTGCTTCAGATTTTATTCCGGCGGAGTAAATCTCTGTAGATTAATTTAATTCTTAATGGTAAATTTTATTAAATTTTTTTACAAGCGACAGAAAAGTAAAAATATCAAATTTACTATTTTAATTTTATTTGAATCTGCAAAAAGTATTTTGTTTATTCGTTTTGTCCTCGCCAAAAAAAATTGTGTGTGTTAAACTTCATGCTGATGAATCTGCAAAAAGTATTTTGTTTATTCGTTTTGTCCTCGCCAAAAAAAATTGTGTGTTAAATTTCATGCTGATATCTCCTTTCTTAATAGCAAAAAATTGTAGGGTAAAAATTATAAATAAAATTTTTTTGCATATATATATATATATATATATATATATATATTATAACCTCATAAAACCGATTGTTAATTACACTAATGATGTTGCCACACCCACGCATACCTCATTCGAAGCTCCACTTTCTCTAGTTTTATTATAATACTTTCTTATGAAAGTAAATTTTCCTTTTAAAATAGTACGTCGTATAAAATTTTTCATAATTGGTTGACCCCCCCCCAATTACACTGATAAAATAACTATAATAATTTCAATTTGCCTATAAAGCTCGTCGTCCCTTTGAGAATGCTAATTTCCTATTCTAACGCCAACCTAGATTCTCACACAAAAGGAAATCCTTCAAATTAAATTTTGGAAATGTATAAATTATATTTGACTTACCTATAATAGAAAATGGTAGACGTCTTAGAGTGAATGCTCTTATATTTTCAGAATTTAAAATAGTGATATTGCATTCAATCTGAATTAAGCGCTTGCATTGTAGGATTAAATTTTTAAGACTCACCCATATCTTTTTCATTATTCACAAAATATTTATTGATATTTTATTAATGAGATATTTACAAACGAATAATATATTAAATTTTAAAAGTTATGATTTATTTTAATAATTTATCAACGAATCTTCTATCTTAATGCTTAAAACTGATGTTAAACACTTTCATTAATGATATCTGATTCTTAAACTCTTTGACAGTGATATTAAATTGATTGGAAATTGTACACTTTTTTATGCATTACATCTATTTATTTGAGGTGTAGTTGAATAGTTTAAATTTTATTTTGCCATTGGTATGCATCAACATTGGTTGTTACATTTATATGAATATTTTTAATGTTTACGATTGGGAATTTATTTTTTCTAATTTAAAATCTCCTTAATAGTTGTAAATGAATGCATTATGTTAATAATATATAAATGTATTATGTTAATAATATATGAATATATTATATTATTTCATTTTTAACAACATCGAACTTTTGATGAAAATAATATTACAATTGCTAATACTCTAAAATGTGATATTCATCTGATGCAATGTATTATGTTGAAATGCAAGTACATTGTGATGCATAAATAACAAGAATTTCAGCAAAAAATTTGTATTGATGTACAGGGCAATTGAAATTAAGCAACTCAAAAGACATTGGAGATCGTTTTACTAATCCGAAACAAAAAAATATTTGAACAACAAACATTTTGGAGGATGCGCTTGAAATTTCTAAAATAAAAATAGTTCAAACAATCGACACCTGTTGGCACTACTTGTATCATGTGAAGAAAGAACATGCTAAGATCTCAAAACAATGGAGAACCAATAGTATTCAAGAAAAGAAAAGAAATAAGGTCATTAGGCAATTACAATATTGCACTGGTATTTCATTAAGCGAAAATCACTTTTTTAAATGATAGTCAAAGAATATGTTTTAAAGCACTAATTTTCTAAATGTGAAATTAGTGCTTTAAAATATGTTCAGTATGTGAGTCATTTTCAATCTGGCGTACTCCGATCTGAAAATCACGCATTTTACTTAAATTTTTTAAATATGGTGGTGAATACTTCAAATAGGACACAGATATCAGAAATTTTCTGTAAATTTTGTTCTTCAAAAATTCGAATAACCAGAAGTTGCAAAGGGTGAGCATGGGCAATCACAAAAACCCAGTCTTGGGAAGCATCGAGTGATCACATTGCGTCAGTAAATGTAAACCTCAACAATTTTTGGACTTAAGTTTTAATGTGAGTTGGGGCACCATCTTGCATAAATATGGTTTCTTGAAGATTGTCCCATAGTTGTAGATTAGAAATTACGTAGGTTTCTTACATGTCATGATACCACAACCCGTTTACAGAACCGGGGCTAATTCTTTGAGAGCTCAATTGTTCTAAAAAGTACGAGCTAATAATGACTGAAGTAGTGAATGTGCACCATTCAGTTACTTTCGTATCAATCAAGGGTTTGGTATGCACCACGTGATGTTTTTTAGTCTCCAAGATTACACAATTATGGATATTTAACTGTCTGGCCATTAAAGTGAAAGTAGACTCCCTCTGTCCACAGAATGTGACATGGCTAGGAATCATTAAATGCCTTTCCCACGAGAAACTGTAGCGCAAACATTTTGCATATCTCCTGGTCGCACCGTTCTAATTGATGAAAAACTTGAAACTAATACGCTTACAAATTAAAAATACTATACATGATAAGATGGATAGTGGAATAGGGCATATCTCAAGGGCATGTGAATTCATCGGTACATTGACATTTGAGCGAAGCGATTCAATGTTGGTTTCAATAGAAATAAAGCAATATCCTCTACTATGTCCACGTAATCCCTTTTTTCTTTTCCCGGATGAATGCGTAACTCTCCTGTACGCTCAAATTTCACCATGTCCCTAACAATACTGATCAACATTAGTCAACGTCGTTGTTTTATCAGATGAAGATGCACTCTCATAACTCCCTTCTCCTAGTTGCAATTGTAGAGTTTTTCTAGCAATGCCTTAAATAATAATGTCGGCGTTATTTGATGGTTTTTCGATTACTGTATGAACATCTTTTTATTACCGTGCATGTATTTTGCATATGTTGTTGCAAGATACTGACTGTAAGTGCTCTTTGGTGGTGATATTTTCAACTCATATTTTTCCTTACAGAAATCTTGAGAGCATGCTAGGACGCGGTTGCTGTCCAAATATTTTTCTTTTAGAACTAGTTTAACTGCCACCAGGGCTTTTAAGCTACAGAAGTTTATATCCGAAACGCTGTAGTTGTAAAACCTTTGTCTTCATCTCTGCTTCATTAACGTAGTAATATACTAATCAAATAATTATTTATAACTAATCATAAAAATTCAATTTTATTTTTCACAAAGTAGAGCTTTTCGTCCTCATATTGGTTGCAGAAGAACACAGACACCTAAAATTCATTGAGAAATGAGAATCCTTAATATTATTAAGGCCTTAGCTTTTTCTGAAATCAATGTGCAGTTAATCTCTGGTTCAGAAAACAAAATATTTATCCACTATTTCTGAATAGTTTGTAAAAGATAATATAAATTAATGCTTGGATATTAAATTTACGTGTTGACTTAAGCGATTACATAATTTTTTTGAAATTACTGAGAGATACAATTTCAAAAACATCCTTAATGGAATTGTTTATTATGCAAACATTTGTAGGCAAAAAATAATTCCAATGCCCTATAAATAAAATTTTTTTTAAATTAAATACATAAAACTACTTAATAACGTGAATACAGATTTTACTATCAGGCTAAAATTGATTAAAATATTTTTTTAAGATATTGTTAAGCCACTCTAAATAGTGTATTCGGAAATTTACTATATATATATATTTCAATGAAATATCATATGGAGAAAAAAATTATGTATTAATTCTACCAAATTTTAGTTATTAATAAACATAGACATTATTGTAAAAATAAATATTTAATTAACTTACATACTTATTTAACTTAATCGTATGATTTTTGTTAATTAGATATCAAAGTTCTCTTTAAAAAATTAGATAAAGATTGTCTAAATTTAAAAAAGAAAAACTATAAACTACAGTTAATTTCTCAATCAGAAATGGGAAATTATTTCTCTAGTGAAACAATTCTAATCGTTTTCCAGATAAATGCTCAATCATATTCAAAGTTAATGTAATTGAGAAAATATACAATTTGCATCATTTATTGTAAAAAAAGGATTGCATTAATGTAGCAGAGTATTAATGTAGCTTAAATGCTATTAGGGAAATAATGTTATCGAAATTTCTAATTAATAATTCTTAACCCTATTCTTAAAAGGGCATTGCATCAGATTAAGAAATACTATGCTATTAAATATAATATATAATTAATCAATATTCATATTCAAGGCATTTAACTCCTATAATTTACAAATTTGAAAAAATAGAATAGTCTTTATTTTATTTTTTATTGTTTTGATGTATTGTCAATAGTTGGATGGATTTTTATTAGATTGTTTCAAATAGATTATCAATTGCTTGAATAATTGACAAACTGTTTTCAAAAGAAGAAAATATTATAGAAGTTATTTAATTTAGAATAAAGAACTAGTTGTAGAAAGCTAATAAAAAGAAAATTTAATTTGTAATTATTTTCAGAAACATAATGTTCGCATAATATAATGGTAAATTGAAAAAAAAAATATACTGATATTCGTGTCAAAAAATTCTCTTAAAATGTTCAATTTAAACTGAAATAGTCAATCAGTTTTGCATAAATATATGTTTAAATTATAAATTGGTGTAAGTCTAGTTTTTTAAAAATTAGAAATAAATCAAAGAAATTTACTATTTTTTTTCGACGAAATATTCAAGTAACCTTATATATGCTTAAAGATTTTCACAAGTATATGAATATATTTCACAGTCAAATGATAAAGGGAAAAGTATAAAGTTAAGTGCAATCTCGGGTATATCCACGTCAGAGATTTGAAGACATGTATTTAAATTTTTTTAGCTTTTGAGGGCTAAAAATAATTTATGTCACATTTTTTGGATACTTATACGGGTTAAAAAAAATTTACCTAAAACAATTTTTTTAACTAATCAACATCAGTATGTTTACCATAGAAATGCTTGAAAATTATGTCACATTTTATTTTCATAAACTCATATGTTAAATTGCTTTATTTTATTATATCTTACCTGTTACTATATATATATATATATATATATATATATATATATATATATATATATATATATATATATTGATTTTATTTACTTTGTAATTTTAAGACATTAAGTTACATTTGCTGTATGCATATCCACTAAGCGAATGAAATTGAAATATTTTCTTTTTTACAGGAAGTACTAGCAAAAAACTAGAACTTCTTGCAAGCATTGCACGGTTTTCAATTTTACATAGCATATTTCCTAATCGGATTCACTTTTTGATATCAATTTTGAAAGTGGTTTTCATAGAAGAGATGATACGGGTATGCAACTGCATTATAATGCAATGTTTCTATTCTTAGAATACAATATCCCTCTTAGAAAAATTTCATTTCATTCAAAAATTTTCCAAATATTTTTCCCGAATAGAAGATAAAAATTTCAATTGATATCTCTTATATGAGCTAAGTTTATACCTTGAAAAATTTAGATATTTTTATATAATAAATATACTTTGTTCATATTTATTTATCCATATTTTATTTAATGATTATAAGATTTTTATCAATGAAAACTCCCCTTTTTTAAAAAAATAAAAATATATGAAACTTCGAAATTTTTTTTTATTTGAATCCGCATATTGAGATTATAATGTATTTTTAACTTGTGATAGTTATGATTACAAGTGCTTGAGCTCACACGTACATGTCATAAGTTCATTTCGATGTATGTAGTAGCAGATTATTTTTGCAAGATAAACCACTGCTTAAATAACTCCATAAAATAGCCTCGACAAAAGTAAACTGAAAGACCAGTTTCTTCCTAGTTATTTTTATGTATTTTAAAGTAATGTAACGGATCATTTGAATACTCTACATTAAAATTCTTGTATAATAATATTGGCGAATTTTTAAATAAAAAGTTTATGCTTAATGTCTCTCTTTATGTGTGAATAATTAAATGCTTAGCTTCCTCACTATGTATTCCTTCTATTATTTAATGTTTATTTTCTAAATGTCTAATTTGCATTTTTAGAAAAAGTTAAAATTTTCGTTTAAAATAGTTTCCCTAATCTCTTTTGCATTTATAGATAATTCACAAAAATAATTTATATTGAATATCAAGGAACAAATATGTAAATATTTGAAAAGTGGTAAAAAGTATGTGATATTTCAAATAACTGATTACATAAAAATTAAAAAATAACTTTCTAACTTTAAAAGTTATATAAATATTTACCGTAACTAATTATGAGAAAACATATAATATAATCTCGATAAATATCTGTCATTAAATTTATATTGATATAAGTGATTTTAAACACACTTGATGATTATACTTTAAATTATGATACAACTGTTAATAGGAATACACTCTTGAAAATTTAATGAAATGCTGAAAATATTGTCCTTACCTGTAATTAATTCCTTTAAGTAGAGAAAAAATTCATTAAGGAATTGCCATGTTATAGAAATAGTATATAGTCATAGTATTACATTATCACATTTAATTATAAACTCATTGACTTTGATATTATTATAAAATCTAATTATATTTTCTAATTTATAATCCATATTATATATTATTTTCCATATTCTAATATAAAATATATAAATTAAATTAATAAAATAATTTAAAATAAAAAATCCGTAAAATCTAATAAAATAAATTAAATAAGCAAAATTTATAAGATAATTTTGTCAATATTTTGTTTCCAACAACGCAAATGAAAATAATTAAAATTATGAAAATGCATTTTCTGTGTGAAACTCAAAATAAATATAAGATTTTTTAAAACATACAGGAGTAAATAATATTTTCTTGAAAATATGAATAAATACAGTTATAAATTTAATTATATTTTCGTTTATTCATTCGACTTTTCCTAAGAGAGAGAATAAATTAATATACCTAAACATTTTTCTTGATTATAATTAGAAACTTCTAAGATATTTTGATTACAATTTTGTTCATACTTTTAAGAATTTTTCAAACTATTGATTCTGTATTCATCAAATCACTACTCATGTTTCATGAAAACTGATTTTTTTCTCAAAGACTATTTCAGTGAAATAAGTATCAGTATCACAGGTAAGGGATAATAATTTGTAAAATGATGTTTCAGAAAAGAATAATACATTTACACATTACATAAAAATACTTACTTAAAAATGCTTATGAGTTTGTGCTAACCAGTCGCATATATAACATTTTAATATACTTTGCTATTTTGATAATTATAAATCAAAATAATAATTTAAATTACATGAAAAAAACAACAACAAAGAGCATTATGTTTGAATTAAAACAGTGATTGAGGCATTTCATTGAATATAAACTATGATGTTTTTTAAGTACAGCGCAATCTAATTTTATTAACAAATATCATAAAAATATTTCGATCACATATAAAACTATTTACTAGTATACGATAAGCTATCCATAACAACTAGAATTCTTCGCCAAAATATTTAATTAAAGAAACTAATGTAAACTTCCAAAACTTAATCAGCATAAATTTTCAATTTATGTAATGTAGAATAGGATGTAGTACAGAAATTCACTTAAATTCAACACCGGAGTTTTCTGAATGAGAGATTAATATAATCATAGTAATAAAAAAACGTAGTTTATATACAGTTCCTTTTTCTCTTGAATATATTTATGAAGTGACTATCACTATTCTTTAAAACTTTAACACCATGGGATTTTGTGTGTTGAATTTTTTATGGTAAATCAAGCAAAATATGATTTCTTGACGGAAAAGAGAGCTTGATCAGGACATAATAATTTTTGATGATACAAAACAGAAGAGGACAAAAATGTTTGACCTCAACGACATTTAGTTTTTTTTATTTTGTTAATATCTTCTATTCTTTTTCTAATAATTTACGCATTTCAATAAATAAAGAATAAAATTACTTTGCTTACTAAATCTCGTTACTCTGTGTATAAATGAAGTAAATAAATTAATCTACTTGAAATATGAGAGTTTAATATATCAATTTAATGCTTTATCATAACCTATATTATAATTTACTGAAAAATACAAGAATAAAAGCATGATCAAGCAACGATATTTTTATTTTTGTATATTATTACAACTTATGCGGGGAAAAAACTGCATTTTTTTAACGAATTTAATTTGATCTCGCTAGCAGTAAGTAGCTAATTAAATTAATTATAATTGCAAATAATTGAAAACATAAATGTAGCTCCAAGTATCATAATTTTATTTTCCATACAAAATAGAGGGATGAGCATTGAACTGATTAGTTTATTAAATCAAGTTAAAAAATATTCTGAAATAAACTAATTAATAATAATCAGAACGATTTTTCTTATGTTTTTTATGTACACATAATTTATTCATTTAAGCAATTATGAAATGTCATTTGAAAGTTAAGGATTCCGCAATCAGGTTAATCTGCACATAATGAAATTTTTTTTCTTATATTTTTGGAATTCATACCTTTTTTTGTATAAATTCAAAATGAAAAATCTCTAGATAAAATAAATTTGAAGATTAGTTTAATATTGATCATCTAAAATATATTTTTAACTTCTCATTGAGTTTTGAAATAAAAGAGAATTAACAACCTAAAAATATCAGATATTAGCAGTTTTCTTAAGAATAGTCTTAAATAGATAAATATAGAATCACATATAAATGTACAATGATAATATAAATTAAAAAATACAAGAAGAAAGTTTCAGAAAATCAAATTCCTGTCACAAATGAGGGAGTAACGATATGACAAATAAAAACTATTTCTTGTAAAATCTGCAATATTTTTCATTTGAAACTAATTGAATTCAGATTATACTTTAAAATGTGCACTTCAAGACATAAAAGTCTGACAAATTAACTAAGTTTATTCAAATTGATTTTAATAGTGCCTATTCTTAGAAAAAAATTTCAAAACTGTGTAAATACTTTAGACGAAAACATAATTAGCAATTCTTAAGAAATTCAGACATCAATATTAATAAAATTCTGTGAAATAAATTACGATAATTTTTATGTTTAATCTTCTTTAAATTCTGTTCTAATTTATCAAGCACATTTATTTAAAAAGTACATTGATGCCTCTTTAAAAATACAATGATTAACTTTATTTCCTACTAATACATTTTCAGTGCATATTTTTCAATAGTTTAAAGAAAAACGTTAGTTTAATGAATTTTTGATCACATTAAGCAATTTAAATATAAAGGACATGAATGTGGAAGTAACAATTTCATAAAACTAGAAAAATTCTTCATACAAATCCTCACTTTTTGGAAAAAATTGATTGAATAAACTGGTTAAATTTCATCGCAATTTTAATTGCCTTAATTAAAGTGATTCAATTAATTATGTCCTTATATTAATTTATCATCACTCTAGTTACAGTTTGATAACAAAATGATTTTCTTAATTAATGTTGAATCTTTAACTTGAAAATAAAATTATAAATAAACAAAATTTTTAATGTATCCTTGACTCTGAATGAACATTTCTTCAAAAACACAGCGCATTGGCAACACTTCTAGTGATTATTGATGTACTAAAAGTTTATTTCAGAAATGAAAAAAAATATTAAATAAAAGGGTTAAAGTGATGAAATTAATTTATATTTTTTTAAGTAAATGAAATCATTATAACAAAGAATTAAGCTAGTTTTCATATTCATAATTGTTATATGTACCAAATATTGAAAAAATTAAAAGAATTATAATTTTAATTAGTATACTACAGTTTGACACCATAGAATTATAAATAAGTATTTGTTTTTTTAATGTTTCGAGTAAATAAAATTATTATGCAACTCATATTTTTGAAACTAAAACTCCATTATTATTGGTCTCAAATAATTATTTTGGCAAGTTTCTTTGGTATCTAGGTTTTAAATTCTTTCTATAAATATGTAGGAATAAAAACTCAAAATATTTTATGAATGCTATTTCTCATAAGAAATTCTTTTGGCATATATATTATATAAAAACCAAATACTAATATATTATATAAAATGATTATAAACTAAATGCTAAAACAAAGTTTAACACATAAAATAATAATAATTGCATAAAAAATAATATTTTTCTACTGAAAGTTTAAAAGCTTGTATTAGATAATTTTACTATCAGTCAAATGTGAATATATTTCACATTTTACAAATATGGTATGTATGTAAGTATGCAAAATCTTGCATAAGTTTAATCCTATTATTCCAAAAACTGTAAAATAGTATTTTTGAAAATTGATACATTATTATGTATCTGTTATGTATAATATCTGAGACTATTATGTTGATTAAAAGTAATAGTAATATCTGTTCTCACTTGTGCTAGATATTCAAAGCCGAGCACTCATCTTATATCCACATAAATAAGAGGAATTACTCTAACTAAGGCATCAATTTAACTTTAGTGACCACACAATTAACTATCTAATAATTCTGTAGTAAGGCATAATTTAACATAACAATTATATTTCTTATTAATTTACACTAAAATGATGCACATCTTCATTGCAATTAACAAAGATCTCTATAAATATGTTCGCCAGAAAAAGTTACAAACTTCGGGAAAATTGTATACATTATATAATGGATGAAACTGCCTAATGATTTTTTTTCAAATTTAGGATTAATTAATTTTATGTACGTTAATTGTCACTGATTATATTTAATATCTTAAACTACAAACATAGTGATACCTCATTCAAATTATGATACTGCCTACGGACACTTCATATGTAAGTATTTGATACCACAGAAAGAAAGTATACTAACATTAGGCACTTTTTGAAGGTATAGACTATATCCCACATGTACCCCAATGGGAGGATTTTTCAAAGGCAATGAGCCATCAAAATGTCACAAAAGAAAACATTATGTCCAAGTACCCACTCGGAAGTTGTAACTGCAGAAATGTCATCTCCCATTAATCAATAATGTTTCATTAATCATAATGATCAAACTCAAGGTTCTACAACGATGTCATGGTGAGCTGAGCAGATGAAATAAGGAAGATTTAAGTTCATAGAGGAATTTATAATGCATCTTGAGACCAGCATCACACTTTCGAAGACAGTCACAGGATGGTCATTGAAACTAAGATTAAATGAGCTTGAAGATAATTGGGTGTAGTCAATATTATCTCTTTCAAATTATTGGTATATGGTTAAGTAGTGAGAATACGATCACTATCTTGTGAAGTAAAGGTTCTGCAGACTTCGATATCAAAAGGGGACGGAGAACATGTACGAGGATATCATTTCAGAAGATAATTTAAATTTCCATATGGATGTACAAATGCCCACCTCCTTGTGTGCCCACCTAATATGCATCACCACATACATGAATATTATTTCCTTCATTAAAAGCATTTATCTGCATTTTAGACTGGAAATACCAAGTGCTTTCTTCCCTTCATATGTAAACGAATTAAAAATCATCCTATGAGGTGTAACACATCACAACAGAATAATTAAAAATTTTTTTTATCCAATTTGCATAACTTTAAGCCAAATTCAAATTCTATCTCCTACTGCTAGAAATATAGAGTCCACAATTATGGTTACTTAGAAAAACAAATTGATTTTATGCAGAGTTTAGTCTCTATGAAGGATAGTCCTGTTTTTTCTGTCATAGAAATAACCATTGATTGAAGATGAAACATAATTCTGTAGTACAGAAAATTGAAGTTTGAACACTTAGCCATCGAGAGGCTAAACTCGGCCAACTAAACACACAAAGCCACATTAGCTTTTCGTGACATTACTTCTACCTCTCATCAATCATAACAGTTTTTTCTTTAGAAGTAATTGTTTTAAAAGGTAATAGTCTGTTTTAAGCAAATTAATTAAGAATTGTATTCAGTTAACTTAATTATTTGATTAAAAATTTTTTTTAAATAACTTTGAATATTTTCTTGAAAAAATGCTGAAAAACAAAAAATATTCAATATTAAATTTATTTATGTACTTGAAATTATTACTATATTCGGAATTTATATAAGTTCAGTGTTTCAAATATAATTATTAAGATTTATCATTCTGTTGGAAACCCCAAATTTGAATGCTGCTTAAATATTAACTTGTGGGATTTTCTTAATTAAGAATTTCAAGCAGTTTTTTTTTCATTTGATAATTGATTCTTAAATATGAATATAACAAAGTAATATTTTCTATAGAAAGTTTTATTATTCATTTCTTAGAGAGTATTTGTTATTGATAAATTTTATTTGGTTTTATTAACATTTATATTTTGTAAATTGTTAAATTATACTAACATACTCAATTATCTTTGATACAAAATATGTATCATAAAACATGTTAGTTAGTATTATATATACGATAGAAAAAAATGAACACTCCATTATTAATAAAAACATTTTTATTTGGAAGTTAAAAATATATTCATTGACATTTTAAAATTATGGATTTAAATTATAGAACAAATGGGGAGTAAAAATCATTAAAATTTTAATTCTGCTCTCACTCTAAGTGTCGTACAAAAAGATTATTTCTAAGGTACTTTTTTGTTGCCTTAGAAACTAACTTCAGCATAGTGAAGAAAAACATTTTAATTTCATTATGTGAATAAAGTTTCTTTACTGTGCTAAATTTTTTTTGTTAGGAAAACTTATTATAATGATTAAATTAATTTTAAACCTCAAATTTGTTGAGATATTTATCTCTAACATTTTTTTACTTTATATTTCAATATCTTCGTACAATTTCCACCTAATATGGACATCTTTACTTTATAATTTTATGCAATAAATATAAATTATAAACTTTCCAAAAAGTATCTAAAAACTATGAGTAATATTAATACATCTTAATTATGTTTTTTCTAATCATCTGCAGAAAAATATATTTCGTATATTCATACACAATTATTACTTAAATCCTAACATTATTTTGATTATACGAAAAGTACAACATAAGTAATAAGATAAGGATAAAAATGTACAAGATATAAAATATTTCAGATAGATCATTTCAAATATAAATCACACACAAAACTTAAGGCTTTTATTTGAGACATTCATATTGATATCTGAATCTATGTTGTTTCATAAATCGTGATACAAAAGACAAAATTTTAAAAGTTTATTTTATAGCTAAACGAAAATGTATTTTTCATGTAAAAGTTAATCATTCATTTAATGTATGATATGTTTATTGGTATCAAAAAGTCATTTCAGTCTATAAAAATCATGTGAATGGACTACAAAAGCAATTCTCAACCTATGGGGCGAGAGAGGGCGAGCAAATTAAAAGGGGGGGCGAGATTATCCGAGAGGAAATATTATTTAAAAAACTGATTGAAAGAAGTGCACTCACATACAAAGCAAAATACATTTCGTGCACGACGTAGTTTTTAATAACTAATTTAAAAACTAAAGTAACTAACTAAATCAAATCTTACTTGATTAAAAACAAATTAAATAATTATTACTGACTTACTGACTTCCTTAAGCCTGTCTTGCCAAGCAAACACTTTTGAAGGAAATCTTACAATTATATTAGAAATAGAAACTCTCAGTTCTTTTTCTATTTTTCGATGAGTTCTATATTTTGTCTTCAATGCAGTGATTTCCACTGCAGAAAATCCAATTTCCCAAAGTTAGGATGTTGAAAAATTTAATCGAACGTAAAAAAAACCTTGTTTTTATTGAAAAAATTTTAATACACCAAAATTCAAAAAGAGTGATTTATTATTAAATTGTTTTTTAGTTTCGGTATTTGTGAAGTCTGTGGGTTTCTTCCTCGACAGTTGAGAGCCTTTTGGAAGTACAATAAAATGGATTACTAACCTACTCATAGCTTGTTGTAAGTTTGTCCCTAGCAGGAAAATACGTTTTAAAATTTTTCATCAGCATAACTAAAAGAGATTTCAGTGATTATAAAAACAAATTCTACAGGTTTTTCTTCAGTCTTTTAAGTTTTAACACAATCATCTACAACTAAAACATCTGTTAAGTTTTACTTCTTTAAATTTCTGCTCTACACTTCCAATTTTCTACATAAAACCTTAACATGAAAACATGTATAACTTGAACATTCTCAATAGATTCGATAATAATAGAAGAATCAAATCGAATAACACTAGCTGGAATTTAAGCTGGTGCAATCAAACATTCCATTTCACTCAATGATAACAATTGCTCAAATCTGCGCATATTCGAGACAGCCTCATGTTAACATTCCAGAATATTCGAATCCAGTCGTAACATCCGCGAAACCACTTGAATGTCAGACACGGTCGATATAAAAGCGATAAGAAAACACCGGATTCTTGTTTTGTTAATCTGAGGATCTGTGTTGCCTAATATAAAAAAAATTTCAGTATTCTTGGTAATTTGTAAGATTTAAAACTAAGAGTGTAATGTAGGTTTAGTGCCAAAATATTCAAAATATACTATTATTGTACGTAGAGGGGCCATGATGAAAATTATGATTAAAACTTGGAAATATTGAAAGGTTGAAAAACATTGGATTACAAAATAACGATTATCCTTAAAATAAACATCTACTTACAGTATGACTGAAGTACATTCCATGTAAAATAGAATAAAATTAAATATGAAATAAAAAATAAATTCTAAAAATAGTTTTTAAGAAAATGTTTTGATTAACTAATAATTACTATTTAGTGGTAATTTAATATTTATGACACAAACTAATCTTACTTAAATTTATATTATTTAAAAACTGGAAAGTTCAATATATTTAAAAATAGCTTATAAGGTGCAGTTAAAAAATTTCAAAGATAAAAAACAAAATAATCTCCCATTTTGAGTAAATTGATTCTAAATGGAATTTATATTGAAAAATTATTTTGCTAGTTCTCAAAAAATAAACTCATATAAATAGAAGCGTATAGCTTTTGAGCAAACTATATACAAAATAAAGTATAAAAAACATCAAAGTGACTTAAAAGTACCAAATTCTTTACTTTGATGCTTACATAGAAAATTCCATGATTGGCTTTTACGGATTTCATCAGTTAATCAAAATAACAAAAATTGATTTTATCAAGTACGGTGGAATATAGACTGACATACAACTGGTTTAAATGTTATCACAAAACAAACTAATATCCCTATCCCTCAAAATTAAACTTATGCCATGAAAAAAACTTTATTTAAGCATGTATATTAATAAAATAATAAATTTGTTTTATATTCATATCACTTTGCGTGTGTAACCTTATGTTCCTTATGTTAGTAACCTTATGTTAGTAATTTTTTTGAATTTAATCATCCATAAAAATTAATTATAATCTTATTTTGAAAAGTAATTCTGGTTATAGAACATGCTAACGAGAAACGTGATTAGAAATTTACAACCAACTTTGTTTTGAAATTGTCACTTCATTAATTAAGTTTAGTTAGATATACAATTTTACATAGGACAGATGACAAATTAATCGCTATTCCTACTCCAAATGTAGAAAGAAATAGAAGAGAAAAAAACAACAATTTAAGAAAAGTACGAAACTATTGATTTTTCTATTGTAGTAAAATTTCTGGAATTAGCATTAAAGACTTAATTAATATTATAGATTTTGCACTTAAAATAAATATAGGGTATATGAAATATTAATCTTTGTAGCTTGTTCTTCTTTTCGCGAATCTTGTTTTTAATTTTCTTATATGAATATCCAAAAATATTTCTTAAGTACCCAAATTGTTTTCGCCTAAGAGTGCATAAAATTTTTTTTTAAGAATTTTAAACATTTTTGCTTTTTTAATTTCAGAAAACTTTCAAACTCATATATTATAGTTTTATAAAAAACTTTTTATTTAAAATATTTAGAAGAAAATTTTTTTATTTCTTTAATAATGCATTTTCCCCCAAACAAGTTTTATTAGGATGGAGCAAAAATATTTCAGTTTATGAAATTCTAATTTCATACATTTATTTCTAATTAATGAATGAATTTAGAAAATATTTCTGTATAGAAAATTAGTTCAATAAAAGAACTTAAATATATCCATATTTTAAATATTAAACTGAGCGCAATTATTTTATTATTTTGGATAATTTCAAGAATATCATTTTATGTAATATATATAAATGAGGTATATCTTGATCGTAAATCAGTCTTTGATTGTAAATTTTTTAAATCTACTCTATGAATGAGGTAAGAGGAAAGTTAAGTAAATTTTTTAAAAAGAGTATAAAAACGGTTAAATGATAATACAAATTTAGAATTTTGAGAAATATATATTAAGATATGAGACATTTTTCATTACAAATGCTATTGTTTAAAAATCACAAATAAATAAGTACTCGAAAATAATTCATGAAGTGGATTTACGCGAATAAATTATAAAATTGTGTGTTATATAAAGTAATCGCGATATAATAATAAATAACAATTACATTTCAAAGTTCCGCTTAAGTAATTAGTTTTACACATGATTTCCTTTACGTAACATAGAATAACTGAGGAGAATCTTAATAGTTCTATAAGTTGACAATTATCTTTAAGAATGAATTTCATCAAAAGTTTATCGGCTATTGCCATTAAGTTGAGCTAATATACAAGGAGAAATGATATATAATGGACTTTTAACTATACATAACCAGAATGTACTAAACGTTGGTTTATAGACTAACTCTGTTAAATTCTGGGTAGTTGATTTGTTTATGTTTTATTAATAAAGAAATAGAAAGAATTTTGAATTATCTTTTTATCTTCAAAATTTTCTAAAACAAATGTTTTCAACTTATTTGAAACTGAATATCTTAACTTAGATTTGTTTCCCAAAATGAATTAACAACCTGTTCACATAAAAATACGAAATAAAATTCGGAAATCATGATCCATACATTTAAATCAGATATTTAACACAAAACTGAAAAATATTAAGTGATTTTTCACGAAAAAGAAAAATTCAACTATTAAAAAGGCGCCTGAGCCAAATTCAATTGTTTGCGAAGATAAAGATGTTTTAAAGCTTACAGTTCTTAAGCTTTAAACCAACTATTTTCAATTATTTCCCTGCTCTTTTATTAGAGAGTATCTTAACAGCTTATGTTTACATACAAATGAAACTGTGATTAAGCTTTGAAAAAGTCTTTCATAAGAACAGCTTTGTTCTCATTTAAATAATCAACTAGAGTTTCATATATGATCAGGTGGTTTTCTGTGAGAAAATAATACACACCTACACACATATATATATATTAAATCAAGTTCAGTTTTAACAACATAAAATCATGGAGTTTTCTTCCAACGACGGGCACTTGGGGAACGAACCCTATGACACAACAAGGCAAGAAACTGTTACTCATTTGTCGCTATCCAGCGGGTACCTATAAACCAAGTCACGGAGGCGAGTAGCGTTGCCCGCGCCATACACCAACAAACCCATTTACAGGGTTGGCCACATTCATACATCATCATAGAAGAAAGCACAGAGAAAACAGGGAAAGAAAGTAACATCCATGCCCAAACAGGGATTTGAATCTGGGACCTACAGTTTAGGAGTCATGAGCTCTAACTACTCAGCCATCTGTCGGCACTCCACGGAATATAAGGAAAAAAATTATATGGGTGGATGAAATGATACCATATTTTCATACAGACAGTGCAGAGTTAAAATGCTCAACAAATGGATACCAAGTAACTAAGTATAGTATATGCTTACTTACTTTGTATCCATTTGTTAGACGAGTAAGTTTGACATGCAAAATAAGTAAGGTATATTGTGTTAGTAAGGTCTTTTGTGGATGAACGTGGTCCTCTCATCTGTGTATTACTAAAAGTATACTAAACTTGAACTTTTACTGCCACTGACATCATCACTCAAATTATATATTTACTAGGTGATTCAACTTATGAGCGTCTTATCCATTAAACACACACACACACACATAAATATATAGATGCTGTGTGTGTGAGTTTGTGAATATGAATATTTACGTTGGTTATAAATTTTTAAATTTTCCAAATGATTTTAATAATTTCTAATAATCCCTAAAAATTTTTAAATTTTCCTAATCCTAAGTAAATTAATTCTTAGTGTTACATTTTCAATAGGGAAAAAGGAAAACAAAAAATAATTACTTATGTAGATTCTCCTGCACAGTAAAAAAGTAAATAATATTATTAAGTGAATCCGAGAATGAGAATAATAGATATGATTTTCTCTTTCCTACACGAAATAATAAAATAGAAAAGTATATGATTCTCCGAATATAAGCGCGGAATTCAATTATAAATTAAGTAGTTTATTTTATTTTTAAATGTGTTCGCGCTTATTTGGGAGAAAAATAATCTGATAATTTTGTTCTTTCAATTTCAAAAAGTATGCTTCAGTGGATGTTCAAAGAGCAAATTATTTCTAAAAACTTGAAATCAAATTTCTGCGTATTATTAATTCATTCTTTGTTAACACTTATAATTTCCATTTAAAAATAAAATTTATTTTGTTAATCATTCGAAATATTTGAGAATGACACTGAAAAATGATGTCTTTAATAACTCTTCCTCAGTAAGATATTTTAAATTCTTTATAAAAAGACATATTATAAGCCGAATGATATTTTTTCACAGTGGCAACAATTCATTACATAATTCATGTTTTAGAAATATTGCTGAGAAACATTTACTGTGATTAAAGAAGAGTTTTGAAGGCTATAATTTTCAATTCAGAAAAATATTCTGAAAGGAATAATTTTTTTACGTAGAGCGAGTGTCTTAGTTCAAATTCAAATACTTTTTTAATATTTTTTCTCATACTATTTTTTTGCTTTTTGTTTAAAAATAAGAATGTTTCCACGTTTATAAAGTCATTAATATTTTGATATAATTAAAACATAATCATTGCAAAAAAATTCCTTTAGAAATTTATAGACTTAGAAAAGTTAAGTGATTGCTCAGATCATACGCATGTTTTGGAATAATGTAAAAGTGATAAGACTCACAAATATTTCATTTATAAAGCAAAAAATTAAAAAAAAGTTTATTATAGGATTCGGTTGCTTATTCATCTTTCTATTAGAAAAGTATTTCAAACTAAATGTATAAAACACAAGTTTGATTCAGAAGTAAGCTGAATTATGTGAATGTGCTTATTCTATATATACGAGATGGGAACTCACAGGCAATTCATTGTTTTTTTACAAGTAATTTAAAATAAATTTTTAGAATTAAAAATATGTATTTTTATGTAAAGGGAATTATAAAAATAATTTTTTTTAAAAATTTTTAATTTATAAAAATGTACTAAAATATTAAAAGACTTAATTTTATCGTTCTTTATACATAAAAGGAAATATTTTAATTATTTCTGAACATTCGTATAATAGGGTTAAGAAGAAACAATATGTGTCCTTTCAAAACTATTATTTTGTGACGTAGGAATTCAACAGCATTTACTTTGCTTTATATTTTACACTCAGTTTCAGGGTATCATCACATGCTTATAGAAATTATAATAGTTCTTGTGACACATCCACATATAATTTTACGTAATTTTTAAAAATGGTCAAGATGGATTTGAGATGGTATTTACAATTCCAGGTTTTTACCCCAGCGAAGGGATGATTATGTGTGTCACTCATATACAAATTAAATATATATGAGTCACACACACACATACACATATTACTTAAATTCTCCTTAACAGTATAATACTTAATGATTTTCTGTCACGAAATATACATATTTACCGATAGGATTAACTATGCTTCGATCTTGAGACAGTAGAAAAAAATTGGAAAACTGCATATATATTTTATTAATTCATAGATGCTTAGAGAGTTTAGGGGTCAAGTTTTAACAACATTTAAAAGTTTATAACCCTCAAGCATATCAAATTAAATTGATTTATTATTTGATTTTTAATAGACAAATCTAACTTAGAAAAATTATTTAAGGTTAAAAAGTTCTCATATATGTACTCATTTATTAATAATATTTTTTTATAATTGATACTCTAACAAAATATAGAAATAGAAATGATTAAATAAACTTAAGTAGCCATAAAGGAATGATAAAAAATGACTTAATTTTACATTTTTTATACTGAAACAACGTATGATATTATATAACAAGATAAAATAAAAAATGCTGAAATACTGAAGTAATATTGAAATAATACATAAATGTTTCTATTTATTAAATGTGTTTTTATTTCATTTTAAACTCAAATAAATTCAATATATTTTGAAGTTAATTTTTCATGTTATTTGATTTTGGTTTATACTAGAAAAGTAGATTTTATGCATTATTATTAAAAGAAAATCATAAATTTTAACTAATTTCATTATGAACTAAATGTTTATCCGGTAATACTCAAAGGAAATATGTTTTAATTTTTATCAAGAGTCACAGAGAGATTAATATTTTACGAAACTTTTTAATCTCTCAAGTATTACTAGATGTTTACATTATGACAACTAAACTTAACATTTTAAACAGCAATTTATTTATCGAAATGAAACAGTGTTTTTAACTTGCTTCTACATTTGGTTATTAACAAGAGAACATTTAATACTGGAAATTTGAAAGTAAGGTGAAAAATGTTCGTTATCAGAAGTATTTCAGTAAAAATTATTTATTTAAAATGTGCTGTTGAAAATATATTAAAGAAAAATAGAGATGAAATTTTGAAAATGTAGTAAAGAATTACATATTTGTAGTTCTGAAATATAATTTCATGTTTGTCATAAAAAAAGTGTTCTTTCAACTTCTTTGAGGAGACCACCAAATTTGGGAAATTAGAAAAAAAAATCTTTTTTTAAAGCAATGTCAAAATTTTTAATAATATAAGTAGTGTAACTTTTGAGTATGGGAAGGGGGAGAAAACAGTTAAAAAGTATTTTCAAAATCATTTGAATTATGTTTCACTGTATAAAAAATGATTGCCTACCTTATAAACGGGTCCATATGGCATGTGTGCGTACTGATGAAGTCGAACTCTACACCAAATACGGTTCAATTGGAAAAGTGGAGCAGTGCACCCCAATTTGCATGCCTAGCTGGCACACTAGAGCAACAACAACAGTAACATGATAATAATACATCTTAAACTTGGCATCTTTTTACCATCCCAATTTATGAACTAGAAGAACATTGTTTTAAAACTGAGATACTTAAAATTATTGGTCTGAATGCATACACAACATATGGATAAACATTAAAATGCTTACCTCTGAAAGATATACGATAGATAAAATAAAATGAAGACGAATTTCTGTACAAAAATCGATTGATTCAGACTATACTCTATGAATCATATATTAGTCAATGAATTAAATAATTTTACAGATTATTGATATAATATTGTTTCAATCTATTTTAGTATAAATTATATACAACCATATTTTGGTAAATAAATCAACTCTAATTTTATTAAAGATGTTTCCTTGAGTTTTGTGCAAATTTTTAATATTCTTTTATAAAGTATATATAAAAAATTTTTAAGAGTAAATATTTCCTTAATTTATGAAAACATGCAAAATTATATTAAGAGAAAAATTAAAAACTGTAACATAAAAATTAAAAACTGTAAAACCGCAAGCCGTTATTTTAATATAATTTATCATGTATCAAAGATTATTCCATATATCTCTCATTAAAAATTTTAAAAAGAATATTTTAGTTTATTACATATTCTATATCAACATTTGTCTAATGAATATTATTTTGTCATTTGTATTCTTTCTGATGTGGCTATTTTAATGACCAGTAATGAGGAAGCTCATGAAGACATTCTTCAGTGATAAAACCCCTTGTTCCAATAAAATGAACATACTTATCCATTAAATATTCTATACAAATGAATTAAAGTAAGATAACTTAATATTTCAGCAATTTTTTAAGCAATAACATTGGCAAACGTATAATTTAAATTGTTTGGTGATTATTAATTGTAATTATAAGACAACTATTTTTATCATTTGAAAAAAAAATTTAATTCAAAATTATATACAAGATTACATTTTCAACTTAATTACATTGCTGGCCACTGTAAATGCAACACAAATGGAAACTGTAAATGCAATGAAGGAAGCATGCAAATAATATGAAATTTACGACACGCATTAGCGGAAATGAGATATGCGAGTGCAATTTCAACACAGACGCTCATCACGCGTACCTGTGGTTTCACTTCAAAGCGCTATTTAAGGTTTGGAGATTTCACAAATTTCAATTTCGGCAATTGTTTTTTTTCTTTTTTTAAACGAACAATTATGCCTTGTAGAAAACAGCGATCAATTTTTTGATCAAGTATCCGAGTTCGATATTGGAAGGATTGTGGCCTACCGAAATTGTGGATTATCATTCAGGAAAATCGGTAGTCGTGTTGACGAAACCAAATAGCCATAATGCGGATATGTGATCTTGGATGCAGGAGGGTACGATGAACTGACGTGTTTATTCGCATCCACCTCAGTGCACCACTTCACGATGACAGATTAACTGTGAGCATAGCAGTGACGGATTGCTCAGCCACATCACAAACCATAGCACAGCACATTCAGTCCCTAATGCCTCATCCAGTGTCTGAGCGTACCTCTCGACGACGCAGAACCACAGACGTAAAGTAAAGTAAACACCAGCAGAGGTCCCTGTACCTAACCCTGAAAGAGTTTTACCAGATTTGATGTCATGATTCTGTCTGCAACATCACAATAATCGCATTCAAGTCTGGAAACAACGTGGAGAGAGGATGCTGAACAGCTGTGTTATGCACCGCTACACTGATCCTGTACCGGGTATTATGTTATGGCGTGGTATTGGATATCACTCTCGCACTCCTTTAGTACGCATTGCCAGTACTTTAAACAGCCAAGGCTACATCTTCGAGTTGTTGGAACCAGTTGTCCTTCTATACTTTCAGGGCTTGCCTACTGCCATACTTCAACGGGATAATGCGCAACCACAAGTGGTATTCATTATCCTAGGGTTCCTTGTCAATCACCATATTGAAATGACTCTCTAACAGGCTCAATCTCCTGATATTTAGCAGATAGAAAACATGTAGTCCATGATTGCTCAACTATTGACCCAGATTACATCCCCAATTGTCACATCAGATCAGTTTCGGCTACGTGTGGAAACTGCTCTTGGTCTGTTTACCCCAAGAACACATCCAAAGTCTCTTTGAATCAATGCTGAGCAGTGTGGCAGCGGTGATCTCCTACAATGGTTACTACTCTGGCTACTGGTTTTGGCCGGAACCACACTTCACGAAAGTCTATAAATTTAATTATTTGATATGTGGTCAACAGGTTATCTTCAAAATACATTTTGTCGTAATATCTGCTGTCTTTCTGGGAGTTGCAATTTGGGTGCCCAGCAATGTAATTTAACTGAATTTTATTTTAATTATTATTAATTTTATTTTAATTATTTTACCATTGTTTATTAACTTTGTTATATCTAAAAATCTGTACAAAAACTATGGTTCATAATGTATTCAGTTATATTTTTCACTATGTTTATTATTTGCAGTCTGTTTTAAAGTACTGAATATTAACTTAACGAGTAAAACATTTTTAAACTTACCTCTCAAAATTTTACAAAGCACTTTACAAGATATTTTAGTAACTTCCCAACTTTTTTTTCCAGGAAAATTTCTATTATATAAAAGATTATATAAGATAAAAATTCGTAAACACATTAGTTATTCAGTCATCAATTATTTTTTGCAAAATACTGACCAAAATTAGTTTATAGAAAAATATTCGCATACTTTAAATTGAAACAAACTTATTTTTTCCTTATAAATGATCATGCTTGTATTAAAGTTATTTCAGGAAGTTAGAAGTTATTAACAGAATAACCTTTGACTTAAATTACTTTACTCTATTAACAAACGAGCCTTACTCTCTCTCATTCTCTGAAATTATATTGTTTCTATAAGATTATACTAAGTAATTTATATCAGTTAGTTGAAAGACGAATTACAGTAATTATTGATTCCAGGAATTATTTAATGAGATCTTGTTTGATGTTTTAAATAAACAATTTATTCAAATCCTAAATACTTCTAAATGCTTGCGAAATAATGTAATTTGTTACATTCGATAAGAAAACTTAAGTAGAAGATCATATTTTCTTCTTTCTTAAATTAATTATAATGAAATTGCTTTTTAAAATAAATTAAATTTTCACATTAAGACTTAACATACTTTATATATTTTCGATTTAATTGAACTCCTTTTATAACAACTAAAGAATTATAAAGTAGAGAATTATCTAAAGATTTTAAATATGAGCTTCTAAGGAAAAGGTAAAATTTCATGTGGTGCACTAAATAAGTGAATTTATTCTTGTAAAAGTAAAGATATGCACATTTATGTGTTATATTGTAAAATCATTGATTCCTACGAATGTAATTAGATATGCAAAATGAGTTCTGAATTAGACATCATATTATATCTTAGAAAATTTTATTTATTTATTTTGTTAAGCTCTAATTAAAAAAAATCATTACTTCAATCAAAATTTAAGTAATATTCTAGAAATATTTGTATTAAATACTGTAATATATAGAACATACCAGTAAAAAAATTATAGACATGTGTGTGTGTGAGTATTACAATGAAAAAGTGAATATTTGACTTAAATAAAAAATGAAACAATACTTGACAATTATAATAATGAATTTCTATTTTTAAAAGTATATAAGAATAAAACCGTTTAAATATATCTATCTATCTATCTATCTATCTATCTATCTATCTATCTATATATATATATATATATATATATATATATATATATATATATATATATATATATATATATATACTTCCTTGCAGTGTTAGTTATAGCAGAATTTTTTTTATAAATAGATTAAGAATAGAGACACTTTATTTCATGGATAAGATTTTTAAGGGATAATCTTATCCATGAAATTAATTTCCATGCATTTAAAATTCTTCTTTTTCTTTATTCAAGATTTACAAATGTGCTCTTTTAATTAAATACAAACTTAATCAATTGTTGCCTAATTAATTATATATAAATATATATATATATATATATTAATATTTATATATAATTAATTAGGCAACAATTGATTAAGTTTGTTTTTAATTAAAAGAGCACATTATACGTATATATATATATATATATAAAACAACTAAAGCGAAACAATTACTATATGTGTCTTCAAAATTTAATAAAGAGATATATAAGCTTTTTACACTAAATAATGACATGACACATTTTAAGAAATTGCATATATGAATTCAATATTTAAAAGAAATATATTTTGTATATATAAATTATTTGTATTTATTTATCACTTATTTTTATACGTCTGTGTATACGTATATTTTAAACAAATTGATGTGTACATTTATATGCTCGGAGAAATTTGATATATCAAGCAAAAAACGTAAAATATCACCTCTTGTATAAATGCATTGCGACCACGCAAATCTATATTTTCAACAGATTGTTTTGTTTTCTGTTCGAATAGAGAAAGATTCGACTTGATAATATATATCGTCTTGCTTACCTCAATATTTTTAGAATGTTTCTAATGGACCGTTGTATATTAGAAAAATGTTGTGAAATCCAGTAAAAAATAGGTTTGGAAATAGAAAGATTACAAAAAATGTCCATTCTGAGTGTCATCTTAAAAATATTATTCTGTTTTGTTTATTTTACATGGATGCGTGACATCGGCCTTTTAAACTAGTTCGGTGTGACGTGTTCACATTTTTCTGCGATGAAGGAAATCCATTCCTTCAACTAAAAAGAAAGTTTTATCGTGTAAAGAAAGTATAAATCGCCAGCATTTTTTATTATCTTTTTCATTGTCCCACTAAGGTATTGCATATTGAATAAAATAAGAAAATTTATTCCGTGTTATATTTTAGAGTATTATAGAGGACCGACAGCTATTTTGCTCATTTTTTTCCTTGTCATTGAATATTATTTATTTACTTAGAAGAGTATCCAACTCAAATTTCATTCTCTTCCTCTTTTCTAAGCAACGCATTCTGTTCTTTTGAAGATAAATTGTAATATTTAAATTTATTTATCCTGATGTTTTAAATAATAGCAGTATACCTTAGCAATAGTTAGGTTTATCTTTAATAATCTAATCAATGATTTTAATAATCAAGTAATTTTGACATTTTATATAAAAAACATTAAAAAAATTTTTTCGTGACTTCATAAGCAATTTTCTTTTCAAAGTGAACATCGTATGAAAATCATCGTTAACATCGTATGAAAATTATTTTTATTACAACAGAAAATATATCATTATTAGAACTAAAATTAAGAATATAATTAAAATGAACAGATCTAAAATATTCATTCTAGTTCTTTGAAATTTTTCACAGCAGACAAGAAACAAAAAACATAAAATTTGTTCTAAAAATTCTTTTACATGACAATAATACATGACATCGTATTACCATCACAATGAATGAGCTAGAAAAACATTGTTTTAAAACTGAGTTGCTTGAAATTATTGGTCTGAATACATACAGAACATATGGATAAACATTAAAATGCTTACCTCTGAAAGATATGGATTGATAAAATAAAATGAAGACAATTTCTGTACAAAAATCGATTAATTCAGACTATCCTCTATGGATCATATATTAGTCAATGAATTAAATAATGTTGCAGATTATTATTTAATAGTGTTTTTATCCATTTTAGTATAAATTACGTACAACCATATTTTGGTAAATACATCAATTCATATTTTATTAAAGATATTTCATTGAGTTTTGTGAAAATTTTTAATATTTTTTTTTATAAAATATTTATAAAAACTTTAAGAGTAAATATTTTCTATTAGGCAAATTAAATATGCAAAATTAAATTAAGGGAAAAATTAAAAACTGTAAAATATTTATAAGAAACCACAAGCTGTTTTTTAAATTTAATTTATCATGTATCAAAGCATTATTCCATATATTTCAATAAAAATTAAAAAAAAATACTGTGACATAATCTTTGCCTTGTTAATAAAAAATTTACACTAATGAACTGAATTGACATACCTCATCCACATGTTATAGTTAGATTTTTCTAAGTGTTCTCCTGGTAGTCTTATGAATGTCTTACGATTAGTTTTTATTTCGTAGCTAGTTAAGTCACATGATCAATTTTAAATTATAAAGTAATATTTCTCACATTTTAATTTTATGTTAACAGACACAGTTAATAAATTACTAGATTATTAAAGACATTTTTGATTTGTATATTATTAAAATCAATAATAATGAAAATAGACGAATCTTCTAAATTTTACTACAGCAATATTCGAGTTTTTTTATTTGTTTAAAAACATTTTAATTTAAGGAAAACTTCAAATTTAAATTCTAAATTATTAATAGAAAAATGTGAAATGAGCTTAATTTCTTCAGTATAAAATTTTTCCAGCTCATTAACATTCAGTCGTTCGGATGTTTGTTACGCAAATGCGTAAAGCTAAAGGATGTATAATTTAAAATAATACCAATGTTTAAAATAATTTTAAACTTTATGCAAATTACTTAAGTGAATCTCTTCTTTAACTGATAATTATCTTAAATCATCAAAAAATGAACAATATTTAGCTCTCAATGTTGTATATTTGGGCATTCTTTCATAAAACTTGTTTCATAGATTGTAAGTTACGTCTCTTAATAAATATTTAACATATATATATTTACCGAGAGAAAAATTATTGGAAATTAAAGCAAAGAGAAAGGAAATAACAAAAAGAAGAAATGGTGCTCACAGTAAACAAAATAATCAATTTTGATTGTTATTAATGTCATGAGTAGTATAAAGAGGAAAATTCTCGAAGCTTTAAATATTTAGTGAATATAAATTGTACCAAACTCAACACGGAAGTTCAAATTATGCCAAAATTATTCATTACAGCTCATTTTTCTAAAAGAGGAAAATCTCAATTATTTAATTTTATATTGATTGGGGAAAAAATAATACAGACTTTTAATCATTTTTTAATTTTTAGTTTTTTTGCAAAATAATTGTTTAAATTATTATTTCAGGGAAAAACAATAGGAAAACATTCTATAATCCCAGAGAAAAATTCATAGCAATTAAAATTTAATTGTAATGAAATAAAATTATTTATCAAAACATTTTTTCGCTTCCAGTTGAAAAATAGAAGAAAATTTTGTGTAATACAATAATCATTCTTACTTTTATGATTAATCATAGAAATGTTTCTTATTTATAGGTAAGGTGTACTGGTAAATTTATAAACCATTACATCGCATTTTTAATTTCATAACAGATATAAAACTCTGGAGATATTTGAGTGCGAGGGTTTAAAGTATGAGAATATTTTTTTCAAATGTAAAGGCTCCTAAAAATACACCACATTAATGCCGATGACGCATAAAGTTCTTAAAATGAGCAAATATAGGTTAGATGAAGAAATGATCAAAACAATCAATCCGTATATTAATAAGGTGCTTCAGTTTCAGCTATCAGAACATTGATGACTAAGTTAAAAACATTGATGAACCAATTTTCACAAGTGAGAAAAAACTAGTAGTCAGTTAAGATTTTATGAAAATGATTGTTTTCTCAAATGATTTGCCAAGTATATGTTGCATGTAAATGCTGAATCAAAGTCTTCAATATTTTTATATCATAGACCGTTTTCCCAAGACAAGCAATCACAATTGGAAAATGACTTTTTCTGGGTTGTGACGTGAAACAGAATGTTGTCAGACAAAGCCCCAGGACTTTCAATGTTGTTAAAATCTGAAAATTTTCAAGCAAAGGAAACTTTAAATACATTTACTTTCTTAAAGTTCTCACTACATACTACTCCTAGCTTGAATACATGTCGAACTTTTGCTCATAAATTGAAAATCCAGAATGAAAACCAAATAAGCAATTAACTGCTTGATTCAACTTTTAGCTTAATGATTTCACAATTTGGTTTATAAGTTTTTTAGCGTTTATAATTAAGAAGCATTATTTTCTTTCACAAATTTTATGACTTTTATGTATTTCTTAACAGAAATGTTTTCATAATAATATTTCACCAGTTTAGAAGACTTATTAATGGAAAATTCTTAAAATTATGTAAACAGGATATTATCTGTGTTTTTAAAACTTTCATTTTTGTTAAGCAAACACAAATTAAGTATGAACGTTCACTTCACGAATTTCACTATAACATGCAGATTAATTTTTTTAGTTATAATTATAAGAAATAGCATAAAAAATAAAGACATTATGAAACCTATTGAATTTCTTTCAAATATGATTAATTAGAAATATATTTATTTCACAAAATTATATTCAAGAGCTTAATAATCTAAACTTATTATAAGTTTAAGACATTTATTGAATAAGAATATCAAAATTTACAGGTTATATACATTGTAAAAGTTATAAAAATTCATACCCAATTTATTACATTTTGTCCCTTTAAATGTGAAATATAGATTGATTTAGTTGTCACTGTGGAATTCATGTATAACTAATTAAGAATCTGATATGAATGAATCCCTTTACATGCTAACTTCTAGGATCAATCTCAGTGGTTAGTTTGACAATCTCAAAATATGCTGGACATGCGATATAAATCACTATTTGAAGAGCAGTATTACTTTACTAGGGAAAGGAAATAGATACAAGATACAAATTAAAATTTTAAAAAATGCCAACAAAACTTTCATTTGTTTGCTGGCAATATTGAAAATTTTGAAGTAAAGAAATGGTAAAAAAAGGAGAAAATGTCATACATAGAAAGAATACTGTTTTACATCATGGAATAGAAAGAACTCATGTGAATTATACATCTGTATTTATGTATGTATCAAAGCGTTTGCTTAATTACTGTAAAGCACGGTTTAGTAATTTTCAAGTAGGCAGTAGATATTGTTTAATCATTCCTCAAGAAATTCTCATGCTTTAATAAGTTCTTGAAATCAAAATAAAAATAAAGTAAATATTCATCAGAAGTTGTTACAAGAGATAATTTCACGAATTTTATTTTGAACTTCGTGATAATTTATGATTTAACTTTTGACATGATTTTAATTCATGAAGAATGATGATGCTGCACATAAATATAGATTAAATGTAGATGAACCTTTCTCTGTAGGTCATCAATGTATGGCAGAAAAGTATATATATATATATATATATATATATATATATATATATATATATATATATATATATATATATATATATATATATATATATATATATGTACGAAAAAGGAAATAGACTTATTTTTATACTGTAATAAATACTTCAACAATAGCCAGAATGTATATAAAATGACAATTTATAAGGTATAGAATTTATAATTCAGACTATATTAATACATAAAATTTTGTGAAAGAAACTGGGGTTTAAATTTTTAAAATACTGTTTAATCAAAATTAATCAATAAATTGTATATTTTAAATTGAAAAGTTATCAAACAAACCTTTGATATTCAATCAGATGTATCTTTAATCATAAATTTATATAAATTTATGTGCATGAATTTTTTCGCATGGATGTAGTAGATGATATAAAGAAAATAACTTCGTGAACTAGGAAAAACTTTAATTTCTTTGTTATTCGTAATAACTGTATTTAATTAAAAATCTTATTCTGAATAATATTATTCATAATGCGAATAACTGATAAGAAATGTTACACACTCATGTCCATAAAATAAAGATAATGCAAGTTTAGGCAAAGAAAGAGATAGATGCAAAACAAATACGACTAATTTGTAAAAGATATTTATTAAACAAAAGGAAAAGAGCGAAAAAGATGTTTGATATCATTAATAAAAATTGCGAATTTTACTCCTTGGAGCAAATTTCAAAAAGAGCTTATTTACAAAAACCAATATAACGTTGTTGGTATGATGTTTAATACATATTATGCCTCCCAGACGATGCAATACAGGCCGTACTACGCCTAGACATGCTGAGTACCAAATTATTGATATGATAGTATCAAATTATCGATATGATAGTATCAAATTATCGATATGATAGTATCAAATTATCGATATGATAGTATCAAATTATCGATATAATTATCGATATGAATATTACCCCACTCATCAAGAAATGCTCTCCGAAGTTCCAATAGAACTGTTGGAGGATTTGACGGGCTGCGATCCATCGGCCAAGCATGTCCCACGCATGTTAAACTGGTTTCAAGTAGGGTGGGTATGCTGGCCAGTTCATACGCGTTATATCTTCCTATTGAAGGCATTCGTCTACAATGTTTGCATGGTGAGGACGGGTGTTGTCATCCATAAACAGAAATTCTTCTCCCATGCCGCCAAGAAACAAATGAACATGCTGTTCCAAAATGACATCCCGAAAAATGTGGCCTGTAATAGTTATATTCGGAACATGCAGGTTAGTCCTGGAACCCAGAATAATTCTTCCCCAAACGAACAATCATGCACCACAATAACGGTGTCGTTTAATAGTGTTCTCTTGGTGGTAAAGGGTATTTGGCCCTCTCCATATGAAAGTCCGGCAAAAATCATACTGAAAGCTAAACCTGGACTCGTCGAAAAATATCGCAGAAGATCTCTGTTGCGATTTCATCCTACAATGTTTTTTTCATTTTGACATCTTATGTGGAAGAATTTATTCTGTTTCTTTTTTTTAAATTTAAATGGCAGATTTTAAAGGAATGAAAATACTTTATATTTTTAATAAGGCAAAATTTCCATGAAACATTTTCTTTTAATAAAAAAATACTATTTTTCGGATATTTGTTTTTATTTTACTTATTATCATGCATAATTATATACTGTAAATGGTGTTATTAAATAAAAATCTTAAAATATTTTACTTATTTAAGCGTTTAGTAAACTAAAATTGCTCTATGTGCTTAAACATCCATTTTTATGCTTACTTTTTTTAATTACAGGTGTTTTCATTCACAGATTTTTTCTCATGTGTAAAAAATACTTTACAAAATTTTTGAAAAAATTTATTGCTTAGGAAATATTAAGTTACAGTATAAGACAAATATATATTGTACTGCTGAAAAAACTGTGTATCTTTCTTTCTTTAAGAGAAGACATTTTACAAGATACGAATTGTGTGTGGGCAAATTCCTTGAGCTTCACTTATTGTACTACTTGGCAGCTATTTTAATTACCTTTTAATTAAACTTTTCTTTATCTTATATTGTATAAAATTCCTTTTTATTTTTTATTTCTTTATTTTTTTATCTCTTTTGCTTTTTGAGATCATTTGTATTTTATGCAAACAATAAAACAACAAATTTAAATGATTTTACTGAAATTTAATATTAATATTATGTTTCTATACTATGTAGTTGTACAGCAAACTTTAGAACAATACTTAAAACTCAGTATGATTCTTGACAATTTTTAAATAAATGCATTTAAAATCTAAGAAATTCTCTAAGGAATTCTTGGTAATTGTGACTGGTGATACGAAATTATGAAAAATGATGCGAATTCAATTCTGTTATGCATATAAAATATTTTCACTGCGATTATTGCCTTTTTCCAACATGGTTTATAAAACAGAAAAATAAGCAAATATAACCTGTATAACATCAATGAAATATGTCTGTTATATGTAATCTTTTATCTAGAAAATTGAATGTCCTTTGAATGGCAAAACAAATTAATATAACGCCTAGTCATGCTGATGTATAACATTTGTGTATTTAATAATGGATAAATTCGAAGTGAAAAAGTCTAAAGTTGACCATTTTTAAGATAAATCCATCTTCTTTCAATCAGTTGTTTTAAATCTCTCTCAAACTTATCATAGATTTAACTATAAATAATATAAAAATTGAAGACCCTTTTTCAAGAAATAAAAAAATATTAAATTAAAACGTAAAAAAATTTGCTTAGTAACCTAGAAAGTTTTATTACAAAATAAACAAGCTTGGTTATTTCATCAAATCTGGAAAAGCACTTAAGAAAATTATAACGCATAAACAAGTTTAAAGATATTTTTAATAAATTAACCGATAAAATGCGAAATACATGAAGAAGAAAAGAAATTTTCTAAAGGAATGATGATTTTATTAGTGAGTTTCTCTAAAGTGAATAATTTGAACAGTTTATTATAAGTTTTAATGAGTTTCTTGTGTACTTTAAATAAATAATTATTTACATTGTAGTGTACTTTAATTTGAAAACAGATCAAATTAATAACTTTAAAAATAATATTACAAAAATAATGTAAGTGAAAGTAAATAGAAATAATTCAATTTAGGTATTACTAAACAAAAGTCAGTATGAAGAGCAAATTAATAAAAGAATAAATGATTAATTGATCAAATAAACAAATATTTGTCATATTTAACTTTCAATTTAATTCATTGAATGAAATAATTTTATTCGAAATGCAAACAAAATTATACACAATTTATCTAATGTCTTATTCGTAAAGAGTGTAGCATTAAAAAAAATAGTAAGATTTTTCCAAAATAAGAAATTTAATTAAAACAATTCCTACAATTCCTATATGTTTTCATAGGAATTGTTTAATGTTTTTAGAAATTCAGTAATTAATATATATATATATATATATATATATATATATATATATATATATATATATATATATATATATATATATATATATATATATATATATATATATATATAATAAGAGTTAATCAAATAATCACATAACTCTTTTTATCATATATAGTCATTGATAAAAATGTAGATTGAAACACTTAAACTTATACCTGTATCAATCTTTTTTTACTTCAGCTTTTCTTATACTCTTAAATTCATTTGAATTCGCAGTCGAGAAGAGATTTTTCAAAAATATTTTCTGAAATAAAATTCAGAAGCATCTGTCATTATTTAGAATTTACTTTCGATTGAAATTTTTTTGCTCTTTTTAAGTTTAAAAAGGAAATCATCAGTTGTTTAAAAATATGTTGTGGTTTTTTACTGATTCTATGTATGCCAAAACCAGCTGTGGCTATTTTATTCCCTCTTTCTTAGCAACTATATCAAAATTTATTATGTTCATTGTGAAATTCTTAACCATTTTCAACATATTTGATTCTGAGTTACTTTTATGAGAAAAGGAAATTTTTTTCACTTATATTTGATACCGAAGTTGAAGTTCAGTTAAAATTTATTTCATATTTTCATATAGAAGATTTATGATTCGATTGAAAATTTATAGTAATTTTGTTTATATAGTATAAGTTTAATTTCCTTAATTCTAAAACTATTTTTATGAGTTCAATTGTTAAAATGAAATATATATTTAAAAGTTTGATCTGTTTTTGCATGTATATTTTTGTTCTTTCAATTAAATAAAACAAAAAAATGTAGAATTGAAGTATTTAAAAATAAAATAACACTATAAAATATACTTAAATATGGTAAATGAAATGTTAAGAATAATTTCACGTTCTCTCTCATGCTTTCTATTTTTTAATGATCTCTTTCTCCGTTGACACTTAAAATAAGTGTTTAAATTCCATTTGATTGAAAGACAAAATTTTACTAGCGAAATAATTTGCATTAATTGTAAAATTAATATAAATTATGTGGGGTTTATGTGCATGAGAAAAACAATATTTTTCATCTGATAATAGTCAATGAGTGAACTATTTAAATCGGGACAGACATCCAATCTAATGAAACTTATTTTATTGATGTTTGCACTGTCCTTTATATTATCTTTATTTCAAATTAAGAACATTTCAATATTTGACTGAAATCATTTTAATTAATGAATATTTATTGCTTTAAAAATGATAAAGTAGCTGTCTTTCAGATATTTTATATAGAGACTTATTTAAACAACTTATGTATTTAAATAAATCTCTATATAAACCTAATAAATTATAGGTATAGACCAAGGCCTCTCCTTCTCGTTGTCTAGCTGTCTGTCATCTGTGCACTCCTTCAATGCCGAAAGCGGGATGTCTTGCATTGTAATAAAATACATTTGTCTAGTCGCTTTACACACTCTGGACTGAAGTTTTGTTCCGAAATGTATTCGTTCAAGTCGCTTTACAAGAAAACGGCTTCAAGGAATATGTTTCCACATCATTGGAAAAGTGTCCCCTCACTCTTTCCAAATAATGAGAATTATGTTTCTTTAAATGCCAAGAGAGGTGATAGGCAGAAATTCTATGCTGCACACCATAACTAAATAGTTTACTGTAATATTTAATAAGGCCGTGGCTCCTTCTTAAAGAAAGAAGTGACAGATCATTTACAAATATCATATTTTAGTTAGGACAGTTGTCCAGAAATAATTCTTGCGGTAATTGACTTCTTCATTCAGTCTTATTTAAAATGGTATTAGATGCCCAAAATTAACTGGAAAGCCAGATTCTAAAATTGGTTTGAACAGTGAGATATATAAGCTGTTCTCAGGGCATCAGAATCTTCACCGTAGTCTCGACGGGAAATCTGTTTGAGTAATGTTAAGCCTTTTCTTACATTTAGCTACTTGAACCTCTGTATATTCCTTACCTAACATCTGCTGGTCCAGAGCATTGCCCAGGTATTTTTAACATGATCTAGTTAACTGCCAGCCTTGTAAATAGTTGTTAGAGAGATATCTGTTGGTGGTAAAAATATAAATAAGGTTTCGAAGCATTGAAAGCAAGTTTATACAATTCGGTATTATTATTTATTTCAACAAGAGCAGCATTGAGGTGAGAAACAACAGGAGCAACAAATGCTCCACTCATGCATTGGAAAATTTTAATAAAAATGTTCGTTTATTAAATGATTATTTTGGATGTAACTATTTCCATTGGAGAAATAAAATGAACTTTATGATAAAAAATTTCATACCAGATAAAAAATAGCAATTTATAATTCAATTTAGGCTATAAGACTACACAATATAAGAACTATATAATTTTCCAAGTTTTCTATTAATGACAATACAACACCATGTGTAAGACAGAGAGTACATTGCTTATAGACAAATATTTTTCTCTCTTTACATATATGATTCTGAAATTATCGTTAAATCATTAAGCAAAATGATACCAAATTTACTTTAGTTAAAATCTTTTATTTCAATTTTTATCAACAACTTTATAAGAGAAAGATGATATAACATGTCATAGAGAAAAACTATCAATAATTCACTTTATTTATAACTTATCATATATTCTATGTTCAAGTGTATTTTCTTAATATAGTGAATGGAATAGCAAGCACTTTACTGTGCTTAAAATTAATCAAAATTCAGTGTGTTCTTAATTTACATTTAGATTTCAAAATATCTAGAAAATAAATTCAAAACATCGAAAGAGTTCACAGAGTTCAAACAAGTTTATTAAAATATCAAATAAACTTGACTCAAAACTTACTTAAAAAAGCCTTATTTTGTGGCTTTCTTTTTTGTCCACTATAGAAATTTTGATAAACAAATTATTTTATTTTGAGAACTCTTATTCATTGAACAACAAAACTTTCAATATTAAAGATAACTATATAAATTTTCGGTGCTGTGAAAGAAAGTATAAAAAAGTTACTAATATAAGAAGAGATTAGAAAAAATAAAATATTAATAAATAAAGAAACAAGAGAATAGAAAATTTAATGGACAAAAAGTAATTTATGAGCAAAATGAATAAAAGCGTTTTATTTAAAAATAACTGCATCGCTGTGCATGAACATAAAAAAAATAATTTTTTTTGAAATATAAAGAATAACGCAATGAATTAATTTTGTAATCCTTTTAATAAAGCAATTTTTTATTGAAGCATGTGTGTGTGTTTACATAGAAAACCTTTCTTATATATATCTCCCAATACCAATTAATAAATTAATAATTTTCAAAATATTTATCGAGTATTTTATTCCATAGATGTAAATATTATTACCTTTTATTGAAACATTTAGAGATTATGCAATTTTCAGCAGATGTAGTATATTTTTCTGTGAAATTATTATTCCTTTATTTAACCCCAAAATTATTTTTGTTGGTACATTATTTAAAAAAAGCTACTGGAAATGAATTAAGTGAAATTTCAATAAAAATGTTTATGGTTTATGAGGTAAATCTATATCAATTCAAAATAAATCTGCAAAAGTAAGAAAAAAAATATAAAAAAATGCTGTTGAAAATTCATTAAAATGAAAATAGCTTATGTAAGTAAGATATGTAAACACAAATATCAGGAAAAAATTCAAAATAACTTCATGCGTTTAAAATGCATATTGTATCTTTTCTTTTTCTTCTTCAGCAACACAGCCTGGGGTGAGCCAAAGCGTTTCTCAGAACATTCCTCCGGGAGACAAGAGTTCTCCAATTTGTCACTTTCAACACTTTAAAGTCCTACTCAACACAATCAGTGCATCTAGGTTTGATCCAACCCCTAGATCTATTTGCAATGGGCCTGTAATTAAACATTTTTGTAGTCAAAAACGAGAGGACCATTCGACAGATATGACCCGCAAATCTCAAGCGACATATTTAAATATAATTGACGATGTCAGCTTCCTTAAAAAAGGTCTGTAGAGTTCAAAACTGTATTTGTGCTTCCTAACTCTATTCTCATTTAAAGCACCGAAATTCTTTCTTAGGACTTTTCGTTCAAATATTACAATTTGATTTGACTGAGTCTTTGTTGGAGTCCAAATTTTGCATCTATAAGTGAGAACAGGTCTTATGATGGTTTTGTATCACGTAATTTTTGTAGATCTTTTCATCAGTTTTGATTTTCTGAAAGTTTCCAATCCATATAAGAAGTGATTAGCAGCAAGAATTCTCTTCACTTCAAAATTAATGTCCTTATTAGAGTCAGCGTTTGAACCTAGATATATAAAATTTTTAACCAGTTCAATTTTAATATTTTTAACTTAAAAGGTCCCCGGGCTCACAGATGGTTTTGTGTGCATTAATGTTAAGATGCATTTTTTCGGCAAATGTCTTGAGCGAAATGAACGAATCTATTAGGGCGCTTCTTTTTCTAGTGATTGTGACTAAATTATTGGCATAAGCCAGAATTTGTACAGATTTAGTGAAAATAGTGGCAGTTGTGTTAATGCTAGAGTCGCGAATGATGAACTCTAGAGCCAAGTTAAACAGAAGACACCCCAAGTGCATCACCCAGCCTCACTCCATTTTCAATTTCAAAGTAGTCTGTGAGACTACCTAACAGGTTTATGCAATAAACGGAATGATTCAGAATCAATTTTTAAAAGCTGCACATATTTACTTTTCATATTTAACTCTTGATGAGCTACAATTAAGGATTACCAATCAAAACTGTCATAGACTGATTTGAAATCAATAAATAAACAGTGAAGATCAATATTAAACTCTCTAGATTTTATCAGCGTTTGGTGTAGATTAAAGATTTGTACGGAGCTGTACTTACCCTTTCTAAACCCGCACTGATATCCTCCAACTACACTATAGACCAACGGAGAGATTCTGTTGAAGTGGATAATTGAAAAATATTTATACATTGATTTTTCAGAAGGGTAATACTTCGATAGTTACCACAGTTTGTAGATTGTATCTTTTGCTGTTTTTAAAAATTTTGTCCTGGAGAAATTTCATGTAAATAACATAAAATTATTTCTAAATACACTGTTTTAAGGATTGTAGTTTTACCAACTCTGCAAAAATCAACAGAAAATCTTATTTTATTAAACTTTATAAATTCATGGATAAAAAAAGCCTTATTAAAAATGCACAGGAGAATATTAATTGGAAAAAGTTCATAATTCAAAATGAAAAACGCATGAGATTAGACGAACTCAAGCTTATTTGTCTGTCAACGGTCATTTATTCCACACACACGAGGGTTAATTAGACCAGGAATTATGGTTTAAAGAGGATACCGAACTACTACAAACATCAATACTCAATTTGGGATTCGAACCCACGAACTGTTAAACTGAAGGCCAGAAAGCTAACCATTCAGTTGCCAGCTCGGCTTTGACGATCTCAAAGATTTAACCACTGCTGATGACTTAAAATGAGAAACTGACATTGGTTCTACACACAGTTGTATTTTAAAAAAAGACTCTGATATTCTTTGGGGTGGAAAGTTTGGGCCAAAAATTTATTTTGAACTTGTAATAACATCTTATTATTTAAATTTAATTTCAAATGTTTGGGGACTACTCTCAGGAAAAATTTATAACAGTGGGAAGCAATATTCAACTTTAGAAGGTTATTTTGAATCGATTTATAATGCATATAATGAATCAGAAGTAAATTACTTAAAATGATGAATTACATCGAATCCCGGTTCGAGCATGGATTTACTCCTCTCTCTATCTATTCTGTCTTTGTCTTTTCTGTGTATGAATGAGGTGTGAGTGGTTGCCTACCCTGTAAACGGGTCCCTATGGCATGTGTGACTGAAGCAGTCTGACTCCACACCAAATATTGTTCAGTATAAAAAAGTGGAACAACTCACCCCATATTGCCAGCCTAGCTGGCACAAGACAAAAAAAAAACATATTTCATGTTTGCTTTATTTGAATATATTTTCATTATAAGTGCAATAATTGTTTTTATAAAATTAATTTTATTATTACATTATTCGTTATTTTATTTTGTAATTTAATGTGAAAGCTATCATTTGAATTTTTACTGACATATTTCCATTTAATAATTGTTTCAAGAATTATGAACTACAGTGTTTCAGGACTAAGCTTTATAAGCAATGAAACTATGATACATATAAACTGACCCAAGACAGATATGGTTATAGGGGATATATTTTCTATCCAATTTTATATTAGAAACGTGACAATGAACTTAAACATAGCATCTAGGAATTAATCAACGCAATTAAAATTGGTTAAGTAATAATGTGTAACTCCTATTACAAGTATTTCGCTTGATTTTATGTGTTTATTAATTAGAAATTGAAATTAATGTGTTGAGATATTTAATTTGAATATAAAGACTCCAAAGTGGAATCAAATTAGTTCAATTTGATTAAATATTTATCACATTTATAAGACTTCTGTCATGCATATTACAACAGCTCTTTGATTAATGACATCAAATAATAGCTTGGTATCATAATATGTGTGATACTCTCCCAAGTGTATTGAATGTATACATATTCAATAAATTTACTAATGCATATAATTTAATGCTACAAAATATCTAAATATGCTTAGATGTTTTATAGTATATAATGTGATGTTAAGTAGTTTAATAAATGTAGAATAAAAGTAGCAAAAAATATTTAATAAAACCCTATCATAAAAACTAGTCCTTAATAAAGATAAAAATCAGTTAAATATGATTGAAGAAAAACAATATTACAATTTCTGACTGAAATTTTTTTATGCTTCTGAAAATGTTTTCTATTTAATTTATGTATACTGTTCACATATACTTATTATATTATACGATTATGTAAATAAGGTGATGTATTCTTCGTATTCTATGTAATTAACTTTTTATTCCAGATATAGCAAATTAACTAGGTAACAGCAGTTTGTAGTTTTGGGTTTTTGAAAATAATTTACCCACAAAAACTTTGGCAAATAATTTTCTCTTTCTTCGTGAGAGAACAGTTGCAATCATTTTTTTTGTACTGCCTAAAGAAAAGACAAGCTTATTCTTTGTCATTTTATTTATGAATTGTATTGGCATGCCTACAATATAACACAATGATTTCAGTATTTGTGAAATTAATCGATATCCACACAAAACACTTGGCTTCAGATGAAGCTTATTCCTCACGGCTTCATCTACTTAAATTACATCTAACTCTAATTTAAAGACATTTTCATGCGACAATAAGCACTTAAATAACAAGAATTTTTTATTTATTTATTTGGGGCGAGTATAACTTCTGATTTCAATACCAAACTTTTTTAAGTAAATTTGAAAATGCTGTGGAGAAAGGTTGCTATATTGATGCTTTATGAATTTTTATGTTATTCCTGCCCATGAAATTTTGATTTTAGATTTAATATGCATTACAGGTAGATGTATAGATCAGCACAATATTTCGGAGATTTTTGTAAACTATATTTTCACTATTTATCTTTAGATATTAGATGCAGTAACCTGATGTGCAAGTAAGAGGATGTGCAATTATACATTCCATACTATATCCACGATATTTCTAAACTCAGCTATTTTACTTCCTTGAACACCTATTCTACAAATTTACTCTCTATGGAAATATCTGTTTATTTTATGGTTCGTACAACTATTGGTAGACTTTATCAATTCCCATAACAATTCCAGATAACATCAATTACCGTTCTCTAACAACTTATCCAAAACATTTTTTAAATTAATGTTGAAAATCATTTCTCGGTGTATCCTTTGTATAAATTAATACATAAATAGTATTAAAATCAACATTTATCAAAATTTTGTAAAGTCTTTATGTATTTCTATAAAAGTATTTTAAAAACCAATTAATCAAGTTTATCAAATGATTAAAAATGTAAGCTTTGATGAACTTTTAATATCATGCAGCTATCGATGAAAGTAGTCCAAATGTGCTTGGGTGTAAAAATTAAAATTATAGTAAAAGTCAATTACTCAAAAATACTTTACAACAATATTAATATTTGAATTGTATAAGTGTTTAACCTTAGCATTAAAAAACCAACAATATATGATGACGTTAAGAACTCAAATTGATTTTAATAGATCTGCAATGCCTATTGCTTCATTCAAGATATAAAAGTGAACAATAAAATGTAGCTTATAAGGAACAATAGAATTTATTGTTATTTAAATAGTATTAAACGTTACTCTATACATGTAAATTTCTTATTATTCTGAACTTATATTTTCAGTTTTTATTGGATAACAACATTTAATACTTAAACAGCATAGTAATTTTATAGATTTAAGAAAAAAGAGATATTACAATTAAATGTTTTGGACATATAATTTTTAAAATTCCTTTTATAAATAAAATAATAAGAAAATATAGGTAATTAAAGATGAAAGAAATGAATAATTTGATAAATAGGATATTTTGAATTGACCTCAAAGCTGATAATACTAGTTACTGTTTCTTATAAACTGATTAAAAAAAGGAGGAAGTGTTTTTCGGATATATAGTAATTCGATTATTCTACATATTGGAAGCTGTTCTTATTTATGACTAGTCATTCGTTTAATATGTTCAATGAACATTCGGAAAATAAACGCCAAAGAACTAGAAACGGAAGAATTGTTAAGTATTATATGAAACAATTAATGTTTCATTTTATTAATAGAATGTCTTTCAATTAAGCCTCCCGATATTGAATTACAACCCGTCAGAGATATGCGCAGTGTAAATCAATTTTCATGTATTATGGAATGACTGAATTTGTGTTGTCTTTCTACATGATTAATTTGCCTCTTTCACCGTAACTGAACTTGCAAATCTTAGTAGCTAAATTCATTGATTGAATATATACTACAATTTTGTGAATTGCATTCATGAATAACATTTATATTATTTTCAAATTAACCTCATTTCTCTAAAAACTAAAACATAAGAAACACATTCTGTTTCAATATCCACCTCCTTCTAAGAACCAT
Organism: Latrodectus elegans; assembly: GCA_030067965.1. Lineage (NCBI taxonomy): Eukaryota > Metazoa > Arthropoda > Arachnida > Araneae > Theridiidae > Latrodectus > Latrodectus elegans. The sequence continues at coordinate 57,265,803 of CM057809.1, read as the reverse complement.
ATGAATTTGCTTCCTTTAAAACAAACAACATATAAGAAATTCTTCCTCAAATAAAAGCAAAGGATTGCAATTTATAGAATTGAATTTTCTTCCATAGAATAATCTTGGACATATAATTTCAAGAATAGTATCCTAGAATTTTTAATCAAATGTCCTTTCCCTTGTTTGATGATTCTGATTTTGTATAAAAAAGATTAGTTTACATATTCAATTTTCACTTTGGACTTAGTTTTCAGTTGCTTACAATCTTATTAATTTGTTACTATCTTTTGCATTCAAAAAGTAATAACATGATTATAAATCATCTCTGCTGGTTCTTCGGATAACACATTTCAGAGATACAGAATAGGATATGACGTGCAATAAAATTGAAATGATAATAATTTCCAAGTCTTAACCCAATAAGGCATGTAAAGTATTATAATTGCTCACAAACTTTAAGCATATTGATAAAAATGTGCATGTTTAGTATACTTATGATATAAACTATTTTTGGAATATTATGAAAGGAAAATTTGAATACCACTATCATATTAATGGGGATGTAATAGGGAGCAATTATATAGCATGTTAAATAAGTGTATGAGGGCACTTAATCTCAAATTATGTTTCTCTAGTAATAATTTATTATTTTAATAATTTGTATAAGAAATAACTTTCTAATTTATGTAACATATACTATTTCTAATTAAAGTTTATCTCAAGAAAGAATTATACACTTTCACATATATATATATATATTTATATATATATATATATAAAATATATATATATATATATATATATATATATATATATATATATATATATATATATATATATATATATATATATATATATATATATATATATATATATATATATATATATATATATATATATATATATATATATATATATATATAGATATAGATATAGATAGATATAGATATATAATTAATAGCATATTTTATAATGTTAATAATCAAATATTAGATGCAGAATACTACATTTAAAATACATTGAAAATACGAAATATTTTAAATAGTGGGAAAAATGTTTGAAATTTCAAAAAAAAATATAAAAGGGAACGAAGTACCAACATAGCCAGCTTTGTCAAGGGGTTTTGACTAAATTGGCACAAAATATGGCTTTTCTGCACTGGCCCAAGACATAATCTTAAAGAAGCCAGTACACCCCCAAAGCTACACCAAAAGTTCCAACCAAAATATCAAGCCAGAATAAAAGAAGTAAAACTTAAAATATATAAACCAAAATCCAATGTTTCCAAAATACATTTAATTTATAATAATCAAATAAGAACCAGATCTAAATCCAAATCCAAATACAAGTTCAAATCTGCAAGAACTACACCAAACACTATATGTAAGCCAAATAAATACATAAATTAACTTACAAAATAAATAATTAATGTATCTAATCTTACATTATATATATATATATATAAAATTTTATGAAAGGTATTTAATTAATCATTTCTTGCTTTAGTAATGATCGAAAACGCAACTGTAATTTTCATAAAAATATTTTAACAGCATAAGTAGTGAAAAATTGAATAGTAATTTAACTTACAGAAATGAAGTTTATAAAATCTAATTATAAATTTGATAATCATAGAAAGATAAAAATAACCCAATAGTAAAATATTATAGGTGTTACGTTGGTAATATACCACCAAATATTTAACGAATCATTATTTTTCAATAATTAATCTAAAATAAAGCATTATGTGTATTGTGTTTCTTTGATACTTTATAACTCAACAGCGTTATTTTCTCAAATGTGTTGAGAAAAAATAATTTATTGCTGAGAGCCTGTGTTTGCAGATGCCACTTTTAAAAATTTTATTTAAAATTTGATGTTTTTTCATGTTCTGGATAAAAACAGTTCACCTACCATATTAAAACTTTTCACGTATTGTATTGAAAATAAATTTTGCCTTAGAAGACGTCATCTTTTTTTTTTTCTTCTTAAAGGTTTTTAAAGTTTTCTTGTTGTTTAAAATGTTTCATGTAATGAAATGTGCTTTGAATATAAATTATAAACAGCATACTTTTTTTCTAGGCCCAACATCAAGCATGTAATTTTAGCAATTACTTTTCAAAAGAAATTGTCTGTTTAATTTTCAAAGTCAAATAAATGTTTTAAATCATTTCAAATGTAAAATTTTCTCTTTATGTAATAATTATTAGATTCAAAAATAATTCATTCTTTTAAAGGTATACTTTAATCTATTATAGAGTCATGACATTTTTGAAAACACTGTGAAAATAATTTCTCGATGTATTTCAATGAAGAATTTTTATTTAATCGACACATTTTACGTAGCAATTTCTGGGAACTTGAATTCTCATCTTAATGAAAAGACCGAGCATTATTTGAATAGTACTACATTTCAAATCGTAAGAGAAAGTTGCGTAACAATGGGGGAACCAAATAAATTGTGAAGAATGTAGGCAATCCACAAATCCGCTTTTCGTAGAAATAACAGTTGTATGTTTCCTAGAGAAAGAAATAATTCTTTAACTGTATTTGAATATTTTGTTACAATGTATGTTAAAGTTTTTCGATTTTGTTTTAAGGAAGTTCTCTTTGATTTATAATCTGTAAAAAACAATTTGAATAGTTAATTCATAGTATTTTAATATTAATAATAAACTTCATTCATTGTATTTTAATAATAACTTATTATTCATAGTATTTTAATTTAATAAAGTTTTAATTTTATTTAGTAAATAGTTATAATTCATAGTATTCACATTTTATAAAATAATTTAAATAGTTCATTCATAGTTTTTTAATTTAGTTCATTCATAGTACTGTCTTATAATTTCGCTATATCACACAATACTTGAACTAATTTAAAATTTAATGCATAATATGATTCTTTCAATTTAACTCATTCTATTTAGAATAGAAATATTGAAGGAAAATGATATGAATATCATTATAAGGGCATTAGGTAGTATCTGATTTCTTTATTTAAGCTATTAAACGCTTCATACAGAAAATAAACTTCGTGTATGTATATACATACGTTTATATAATTTGTGTCAAATCATGGAAGTATAAATTACTTCAAAAATTTTGTGTGTAAGCGTTCGATTTTTATCAAAAGCTCGAAATGTCAAACATCATAGACTTTCAAATAGGTTAATTTTTAAAAAAGTATACTAAACAGGGTAATTTGACCAAAACATATTACCTTTTAGCAGTTTCTGAATACACAGTCATTAAAAACATAACAAGGGACATAATCTCAATTTTGTCCTTCCATCTTTTAAGGATGAAGGTGCGTGTGTCATGATATTGGTCTAAGTTTCGTAGTGTCTCAATTATAACCTCAAAAGAATTACCCGAGAAGAGTATTGTGAAGTTTTATTTGACCTGATTCATTGCACAATACTAATTGTGTTTCCTGCAGGTGAAGAAATTTTCTGAGGTGATAATGCATCTATTCAAGCAACAAGACGTAATATTTTATTTTTTGATAAACATGAAAATGAGTTGAAAAATATAACTTATCAAGTATAATCATATTTTATTTTAATGAAAATGTTATGGTCTGTTAATGAGAGTTAAAACTGGAATGTGTGTGTATTTGAAATTACTTATATAGTTATAATTTAAATAATATTGCTTAAAGACTGATTCCACGTGAAAAGATATTTTGAATTTCTTATTAAAATTATATATAAAAAGAAATATAATGTGGTTGTAGTTGTTTTCAATGAATTATTATTAAATAAAGGGGGAAGTATTCTGATGTAGTACTTTTATGTCTATAAAATGTAACTGTGTAAATTTGCATTACAGAAGTAACTAAAGATTTATTTACAAATATTGTATGTATGTTCAATATGTCTCATTTCTATTAATCAATAATTTTATTAAAATATCTTAAAAATTAAATTTATGCATTTTTCATATTTCTTATAAAAATTAAATATATATTTTTATTCCCATCATACCTATATATTATCAGCATATTACTATTTTTCATTCACATTTCCATAAAAATTTTATCTCAACACATTGCTTAAAATCATTTCTTGTTCTTATGAAGGATCTCGTAAACGTGTAGTAAAAAGTCTGATCTACTGTTTAACAGATCGTGGATTCAAATTAATCATGAGCATGATTAACTGTACTGATGTAAAATTGAATTTAAAAGGCTATTTCTCATTCTAATAACATCTCATGTTCAATCGATATAAATAAGAAAATTGAAATTGCTTACTGTGACTTATTTTTAACTGGCTGTGTGTGTATCATTATATTATTCACGTGTATGAAGCACACACACACACACACATCGCTACTCTAATTAAATGTATTATTTTAAACATTGCATCTTCATGAATCAAGTTTTATTAATGAATGACGTACTTGTTAAAGTTTTACTGCAAATCCTTAACTATAACATGTATACCACCCTAGTGGCTACTGAAATTGCAACACTAAGAAGGAATGGTTTTATGAGGGTCAAAATCACATCTAAGAAAAAAGAAAAGTTTAGCATATGCAAATAATGAATTTCAGTGTATCTGGACTATGCAACAAGGACAAAAGACATTTGAAGTACTTAATACAAGAAAAGGAGTACAATCGATTTTTCATATAAAATTCAAAAAATAAACCAGAATATCTTAGTCTCTCACCTCAGAGTTTTATGTTGCGCCTCTAATAAAAAGAAAAACGCTTACTTGAAAAAGACGGAATTCAATGGATATAGTATCGCGAATATCATCAGAATATCTGTATTGATTCAATGTTCGAAACATAGTGTCTCTCATTGTTGGAAATCCAATCACTGTCATGCGAGTTTGGATTCTATAAGTTGCTGAAGGCCATACTAAACGGCTCACGAGATCTAAACTATTCCCATAATTAACACCCAAGAGGAAATATATATTATGAGGCCTGCCATACAAAACCTTTCAACTACAGAATGAAACATTGATCAGGAAACGTGCTTGTTTACAGTAGCTCCAGTACCGGCTTGTATTCTGTAGCAGTAGTGACATTCATAATTAAATTATTTGGTGTCCAACACGAAATTTATCATCCGGGAATACTTTCCACAGATGTTGGGGCCTATTTATGCGTCACAAGGAAAAACCTGGAAAACTTCCAAGCACCCACTCCAACAGATGTGCATGCAGTAGGCAGAACAGCAACATCAATCATCCATTATTCCACTGAACTTTGGATCAAACCCTGGTTTTTTCACTAATTAGAGAGCTATTTTGACATATGTGGATTGTCAGTACAGAAACCAATATTTCGACTTCCATTGACAATGCAGTCCAGAGACATACAGAAACTCTAGTGAGAAAAATGTTGAAGTTGGAAACAATAGTTACACAGTGTTATTGTTTCAGATGAGTTCAAGTTTTGCTTGTAGGATTCTGATGATCATAAAAGTAATAAGAGACTTTGAGGAGAACGCTCTTAGCTGGTCGCTGTTGAGGTCCTTAGATACTCCTTGCACTTAGTGTGATAGTATGAGCAGCCATTGGCTATACGACACTCATATTTCTCATTCGTATCAAAGGTGGTTTGAATGACAATCGGTGTATTTCTGACATGTTAAGGCCAGTGGTTGTTACCTTATGTTCGAGGTCCACTGACTACTTTCTTTCGACAAGGTGTTACAAAAGAAGGTCTTGCATATCATATTCTGACCATTCTCGATATAAATGGTATCCTAATGCTTTGTCCTTTTCTTAATAATCTCCACACATCTTACCAATTGAAAATATGTGGTCATGCATTCCTGAGACACTGGCTCACCATTGTTCTGTAGCCACTGAGGATTATTAGCTTTTCTTTTCAAAGCCTTTACGACTCTATGTCTAACCGAGTAAGGACCATTTTAGTTGCCAGGTATAGCAAATGTTTCCATCAATTTCTTACTATAGTAAACAGCAAAACTCTGAAAATTTAATGGCCAGATAATATTTAAATGAAAGATGTTTTACTAATTAATTAGTGTAATTATGTGAATACTTGACTCTGAAATTTAATGAATGACACATCTTAAAGTTATTAAACAACAATTTTATTTCCCTTTCAAAGTAAAATTTAATTTAAAAACTTTCTTCAAATTTTTTTAAAATTTATTTCTATTAAAATATAATTACAGCTGACTTCTTTCTGTTAATTTATTTATCAATTATATAGTTATTGTAACCATCAAAGTGTTTTCGCTTACATTTATTATGAATTTATATAAAAAATATTGTGCAACAACTCTTTCATGAACGACTATGTAAATATCTTTTTTTAATGCATGTAATAACAATAATCAGTACATACACTTTACTTTCGGAGGTTAATTTAAACCAAACTATACAATATTACGCAACAAAATATATTTTTGTATAATGAATAAAAAGCAAATGTTTACTTGTTTAGCATATTTAAATATTTATGACATGAAAAATTTAATTTCAAATGTTTACGAAAACTGTGTTATCTTTTATTTTTCAAGCATATGTTAGTGTGCATAAATTTCTGCTTATTTCAATAAAATAGATTTTTGAAATATTCTCAACATGAAAGAATTTTATTTAAATATTTTCGACATTACTTCTTATATATGATAGGTTTATATATCCATAAAGCATTCACTTTCTTTATATTATAGCATAGCTATATATAAGTAATTGAAACAATTAAAATAGTTTAAATAATATTTTTATATAATCTCTAACATTAAATGAAAATCGAAATTTTCTAGACTTGAATATATCCTTCTTTTGTAATGCAACATTTCAGTTGCTTGACAAAATTTAAGTTCTGAATAACGATCGAATTTCATCAATTCTTTTTATCTATTTTACGCGCCATATCACAAATAATCCCGGATCTCGAAGATTTCGATTCGGAGTTTGCAGAACGGAAATAGGCATCGTTACTCCATTACCTGCCCGACTTATCTAGCGCATCAAATGAAGTGGAATTTCTCATTTGTAGCCTCCTTAATGCTTCTCATATTTTCTCAAGAGTCAGTCGTTTCGTTAACCAGTTTTCAGGCTTTACATGATCCTAATAGCGAAGTGATTTAAGCAGTAGAATACTGAATTCTTGCTACGCTGGTATTTCAATAAGGGAGGATTCTGAGCACCTTAGACATATTGATTAGAGTCACAAGAGTTTGGCTGAATAAACTATATTAAGACATTTCAAACGAACCACAGATATGCTCGTTTTTTAGTCCATTAAGAAAAGACTGAAAGCTGAATTAAGATTTTGATGAATACTGCACAAGCAATTATGATATCATATTACACAAAAAAGCGCATTTTATTGAATAATCATATTTCATATTTGAAGTAAACTTTACTTCGTTACATTTGTGATTTATAAAATTATTTGAACGTAATGTAGCTTCGCTTAAGCTATTTTATTGTGTTCGGTACATCAAAAAAGTACAAATCAATAAGTAAAAAATCGACAGCCTTAAAGATGTAAAAACAAGATTCTTTGTGTAGTGTATTCTTATATTAAAAAATATACAACGCTTTTGATTATATTTTAATATACTAAATTATTTTTCATTTGATATATTTAAGCCAAAATTTAAATTATGCAACTTGATTCATTATGCAAATAATATTATATCAAATAATAAAACGATCACATAAAAATTTACATGATAAAATTATATTAGCAATATCTCTTGAATTTATGTCCTAAAATTTAAAATTTTTTAAAGAAATATTCCTTTAAATTTTTTTAAAGAAATATTCACTTAAAGTTTTCATGGTAGTCAATTATATAATTATTAGTAATTATAATTTTCAAGGTAATAGATTTAAAAAAATGTGCTGGAAAATATTCTGTATCATTTTTACAAGGAAGTTAATATATTTCTGTATGTTACTTTTAATTTAAAATATTAAATTCTGCATTTAAGGAAAAATGTTTAAGATCCCAAATTGTCGTTAAATGTGAGTATATTAAACAGAATTTATTATTATTTTCATTTTTAAATTTATTATTTTCACTTTTAAAACTTTATCATTCTTCAACATCTACACATTTTAATAAACCACATAATTTACAAAATTATTACATTACCTAGCCATACATTTGTTCATAATTTTAAAAAAATAAATGGAGAAAATTTTGATCATATTAATGTGTATGAATAACTTTCAATATTCATTAATCAGAATTTTGGGACTTAAAGGAGTGCATGCTATACACTCATAAAATAATTTTACTAACTAAAATAATAGTTTTTATCGCCAACATTTCTAAAGATAAGAAAATGTAGGTTACAAACACAGAAAATGATTTGATGAATTTATTTCTTCTGTTATTGGTTTACACTTACTCAGACCTAAATCATTATAATTTTAGTAACTCTCATGTATGTGAAAAATACTGAAGTAAATCTAAACTGCAATGTGTGTTGCATGTTATTATCCATTTTGACTTTTCAATAATCAATCAATTTCTTACATTTTCACAAATATCTTACCAATTTTCAATTCAGTAACAGTTATATCTTAATAACAATCATTTTTGTTTGTATGCATTCCTAGAACCATTATATATATAAAATTTTTATCGCATATAATATTTTGAGAGTATTCCTTTAAATTGTTATAAACGTATGATATTTTCAGATGAAAAAATTTGTCTCCCCAATCACTGTAGAATTTGTGGAAAGTCTTGTTGAAAAATGTTATTACTTTTTGAATTAGGTCTTATTTGTTTCATGATTGTCTCTAGAATGACACACAATGAAAATTTATCATAAATTTTAAATATATTACATTAAAATAATAAATTTATACAATATTCAGAAATTTAACAATTGTATTTTAATTCAAAAATTTGACAGTCTGATTTCTTTAATGAAGCATAAGTTACAAATTTTAGAGGGATAAAACAATCTATGTCTTAAAGATGATTTGACAAGATTGCAAATCATAATGTTTCAATTCAAAGAAATATGATAGAGCTCTTTCTTTAGATACGGCGAGCGTGATAATCTTAAATTCATATAGTTTTAATAACATAACAAAAACAAAAGAAATTAAGTACTATTTTCATTCTGTTCATAAATTATGTAAATAAACAAGAAAGTAGCATTCAAAAAATAATTCAAATTAATTGTATGAATGTAAACTGCTTTATATTATTGCTTTTTCTGTTACAATTTTTAACAAAATGAAATAATTATATAACTTTATTATAAGACACACCAAAAAGTTTTCGTTTAAATGTATATCTTTGCGTTTATTTGTTTTTCAGGAACTAATGATACTTCGCATCTAAACTTTTCCATGAAACTGAATTTTATTGGTATTTATAACTTTATCTCAGTTATGGTATCTAGATATAAATAAAAAAATTTTGATTTATAATGCTTAGTTTAATAATTTTCATTTTGATAACAATGTTTATGAACTACGATAATTTTTCCAATTAAATTTAAAAGATTTCCCAATCATCGTACGTTTGAAATAATAAATTAAGTATTTAATAGATATAATGAAGTTGATAATGTTAAATTCATAAAACAACCTTTAGTTTTAACTACACAACTGAAACAAAAGAAGATAAGTAATATTCTATTCATAAATTATATATATATATATATATATATATATATATATATATATATATATATATATATATATATATAAGGTGCTTCGAATAAGCAGAATTGTGAAACACTAAATATTTCTATACATTAAAAATATGATTTTTTATGAAAAATAAATGATTCTTTTTTTAAATTTAGGAAATAAAAAATTCTTGTTCAATTATTTTTCAGAATAATGACTTCATTTTTTTAAATTTACTCAATCTCTATTTTTAATTTATAGTTAATTTATAAGACATTATTATGATTTGTAATGCCATCAATTTTTTCGTAATTACAGTGGGAAGAAATCTATGTAGGGAAAACTAATTTCATTGAATATATTTTTTTATAATTTATGGCTCATTAAAATATCTTGTATATATATATATATATGTACAGGGTGTCCACAAAAGTCCCTGGCTACCCTCTTAAACGGCTGCTGCTATATTCATAAAAGTGGTGTCTAGGTATAGTAAAGCAGCCATGCGTTACTGAATAAAACAGACTACAGTGCCACTTGGTGAAAAAAAGCGGATTTAGCATTCCTATCTCGAAAACGGAACGAGATAGAGAGGAAAAGTGATTTACAAAGTTGTAGAGCATCCTCGATTTAGTACGAAACGATACCTTGTAGGCATGAATATGAAGAATACAACGGTTAAAACTCGCATTTGTTGTTTCGTGCTGTGACGTAGCACATCCTACTTGTGCATAGTTAAAAAAACAAAAAATCGTTTTCGTACTTAAATTTCTCACTTTTATTTCGAAATGGGAAGAACGGAAGTGTTAAAAATAATTCCAACATTTTGAATGCAGTATGCAAATACGTAAGAAACGTCACGCCTGTTCACCTGAGACAGCTATAAAAGAGTCATCTTCTTGGGGATTTAGTATGTTGATGCTCATGATCATGGCTGAGTATTATAAAGTTGAGTATTGTGAGATGGTTTTTCTGTACGGTGAATGTCGACGCAAGGCACGATCAGCAGCAAGGTTGCACCGCCAACGTTTCCCTAGAGGCCCACATCCTTCTCATCAAACCATCTTAACTGTTGTAAAACGCTTAAGGGAGACAGGTTGCATTACTAGTCAACCTCGATCTGGCAGACCAGGTATGGTAGGACGGCAAGTTCAACCGGATGAAGTATCAGCATATTCACTTGCATATCCGAAATGCAGCGTAAGAGAGATCAGTCAACATTGTAGTCTCTCTAAAAGTCAGGTTTGGAAAATCCTAAGCTAATCAGATGCTATTCCATACCGACCAACGCCTAAACAGATTTTAATGGACGGGGATGCCGAGCGACGCTATGCATGGTGCAACTTCGTCATGAATCAGATACAGGTATAGCCAACATTCTTGGCAGATATAATGTGGACTGATGAGGCATGCCTTTCACGGAATGGTATGTACAATAGGCAAAACACCCATTTCTGAGCCCCAGAAAATCCTAAATGTTTCGTCGACGTTCAACATCAAATGCGGTATGCTATTAACGTTTGGTGTGCAATTTACAATAACAAGCTGATAGTCCCAATATTCTACAATAGCACGCTAACGGGTGCACAATATTTACGATTGCTACAGAATTTATTATTCGATTTTGTGGATAACCTGTCGTTGTTTAATCTGAAAAATCTATGGTTTCAACATGACGGCGTGCTTGCTCACAAGACATCTCCAGTAAAGCAGTACCTCGTCAGGGAATTTGGCAACCAAATACTAGGATATGGCGGTTTCAAGGAGTGGTCTCAACGCTCGCCTGATCTGACTCCTCTGGACTTTTTCCTGTGGAATTCTTGAAACAGCAGGTGTATGCGACTCCTCCACAAAATTTGCAGGACCTTAAATGACTGCGCGATTACGGTCGCGTGT